>JAZAYU010000038.1:1476418-1728689 GCA_038501625.1 Corbicula japonica | reverse complement strand
CTTCGCACTGAATGCCTCAATACAGAGTCAATGTTAAGACACAAATAAACGAGCTGAACATAATACGGCATAGTATGGGGCGAGTTAATATACAAGTTCGAGTCTTAATTTGGCTGCATTTATGGACAGTTACTGAATGGCATATCGTGACCTTTATTACAGATTTGTCAAATAACAGTTTGACATTCGGTATAGATTAAAAGGTATGATAAAATGTTGATAGAGGCTGATTTATTTGATTGTATAGAAGCAAATATATAAAATATATTTAAATATTAGTCATTCATAAATAATAAACACAGTTACATATCCGTATTTGAAAATAAACATCTAGCTAGAAGATATCTCAACATTTTTATTTCGGAAAGAATTAAGTCTACTCTTGTTTCGAACGTAAATATAATCTTGCTTCGAGCAATCATGTATTTCTATTCGGTAATGCCAATTTGCATGTTTGCTATGTTTTTTTGTGATGTTTTATTAACTCTACCATGCAAACCTATAGTTTACATGTACTATGTGAACCAAAAACTGGTACATTTGAACTTAATTCAAAACGTTTTAAATGATAAGGCAAAAAAGCTTGTATTGTTTTGTGATTAGTTGTATTTTGTATTGTATTGTATTGTATAGTATTGTATTGTTTTGTATAGTATTGTATTGTATTGTATTGTATTGAATTGTCAGATTTAAAATGCACAAATCCCGCCACCCACGACAAACAAATATAGGAGATATTGAGAACGCACATTTTTTAAGTAAGACACCAAATACAATTTATGAAAAAGAGCCTATTTGGTGATCGCATTGGAACGGTCACTGAAGGGTGGGTGGGGTTTAACCAAGTTCAAGGATGTACTGACCTTATGATTCTCAAGCGAAAAAGTACCATGTATAGGTTGCCTCTGTTAACCTACTCAAATCAACATATCTACTTGACAATTTTTCGTGAGATATTTTGCAGACGTTTAAAACCCGTATCTAATGACATTATGAATATGGTTAGGTTATTGACCAAAGCACTTAAGGGCCGTCTTCAGTCATCATAGAACGTTGATCGTTAAAAAAGGAACATAACATATGCAAAATGAAGAGATACATAAATAACATTTACGAGTGCAAACTTTCATTGCACGGCATTTTGCCGGTACAGATTTTTATTTTTTACCGATTTCAGTTAAATGATGACTGAAGACTCCAGCAATTCAGACTTCAAAAACAAGAACAACAGAAAGGGCAAAAGGAAGGAATGTGTTATTTGGTTTTTGTTCCAGATTTCTCAAGGAACTTGCATATTAAACTCTTGACCTCCTGTTACAGAGTTCGAAACCAAAAAGGCCACCAACGCTAAAAATTTGTAAATAGATGAAAAGGGAACTTTGAAAGCCAACGAACACGAAAAGTATGAAAATATTTCAGGCTGGTTTTGAATGAGCTTGTTTATGGACAGTAAATGAATATTACTGCCCACGCCGCCTAGCCCCGGAATTTTGACAAGGAATCAGACAACGCCAATGCAAAAATTTAAAAATGCAGGAAATATATTCTTGGGGTGATTGAACAATATCCAAAACTATATTGGCTTGGATATTGAAACCACCCATCTTTAATCTGACCGAAATATTAAAACAAAAGAAATGTTAGAAGTACTATTTTATATAGTATATAAATGTCGTAATAATTATATAATAACAATCCATACTTTGGCTGAAAAACTCACCGATCACTCGCCGATGGCTTTGTGTAAGGCCCCAGTTACTGTAGGTTACACACGTACATAAATCTCCACATTTTCAGTACAAACTATTAACTTAGAAGTAGTTAACAAACGGTCAGAAATATTCGAATTTTAATACCCATATAAACACTCAACTTTGAAGTATTTAAAGCTTGTATAAAAATATTCAGATTCATAATACCCGTATAAACAGTCATTTGTGTAGCAGTTTACACACGAACACAAATATCTAGTAGATTTTAATACCCGTAAAAACCACTATTATTACCGTCAGGGTATAAACAATCACTTTTGTATCAGTTTAAACATGTACATCAATATTCGAATTATTAATACCTCACGTTAACTAAGCATGCATGTGGATAACAAAATAACAATTCTTTTAAGTATTCGAAATAATATTTGTGGTGGCGAAGGTCGCTCAGAATCCATCTGGTTCCCCGTTTCTGAATGGATCACTATATGAATATATGTCCGGCTCTTGTCTGATATGCTTAGTTAGAATAGTGTTTTGATCTTGCTTATTCTTCTTCCTCATAATTGCCTGAACTGTCGAGGCTAACTTTTCACGTATATCAAATCTGTGACCTCTTTCAGCCAATCCTCTCAGTATGACCTGTGTAAGAAAGGCAATACAAAACTTGTATCACATATGATTTACTAAAATATTCATTGCCGACTTTAATGATGGGATAACTGGAACTAACAGAGCAACCATTTTTAAAATAACTGACTCCATTTTGAGTCTTTTTATAAGATCACTTGATACTAATATATTTCTCAAGGCTTCTATAATATATAAAGCGAAAATATATCTTGCATGTAGAGTTCAGATCAATTTTCACATGGTCTTAGTTTTAAAACAATTCGCTTTTTTCTTAATCCTTTACTCCATGTCTCATCCACTCAACAGTAAATGGCTTTTTTAAATATTTATTTTGAGAATGGAACTCACTAACTTCCACTAAAGATGGAAATTTGTTAAAAAGGCATCCTTTAAATTAATATTAATAACCATTTAATAAAAATTGAGCTAGTGTGAAGTAAGATATTAACAATTTTAAGAAATTCATTGTGATAAGAATCGTTTTTCAAAGATTTGCTCAATTATCGACTATATTGTTGTAAATAGTAGCAGATTTTATAACATTGACTATTATAATATAGAGTATTAGTTTTTCTGCAAAATGCATTATAAGCAATGTCGCCTGGTTTATGACGTCATTTCATACATCAACATCTGGTTTATGACGTCATTTCATACATCAACATCTGGTTTATGACGTCAATTCATACATCATTTTTCGGAAGACTCAATTTCTCGCGACGCGCCCCATTTGATATGTACCTCTGGAAAAGCCTTTATTGTTTTTACTTCAGGTGGAAGAAGTTGATGATGTATCCGTGGAAAGTCAATTGCTTCCTTTAAGCCAAGTTTTAGCCATAGAGTCTGTATTATATTCTAAAAAGAATATTATGTATTAAAAATTAATTTTACAGAACACTTTTGTTAAACACACTCATTACTCAAGATAAAATGTAACATGATTATAACATTTTCAAAACGTAACATGGTTTGTAGCAAAATGAATTAAGAAGACTCGGACAGTTACATGTACTGAGTGTCTAATAATAATAATAATAATAACTCAGAAGAAGAAAAAAAGAAGAAGCGAAAGACGATGACGATGATGATGATGATTATGATGCTGATTACGATGATGATGATGTTGTTGTTGATGATTACGATAATGATGATGATGATGATGACGACGATGATGATGATGATGATAATGATAATGATGATGAAAGAACAAGTAGAAAACCACGAACAAACACATATTTAATTACTACCATAGCAACTGCAGTTATTATATTGGAGCCACCTGTTCCTCCAGTAACGAGCTTTACGTCACCGTTTCTGTCCAATACAATCGTTGGAGACATTGAAGACAGAGGGCGCTTGAAAGGTTTTATAACATTGGCTGGAGATGCTGGTATACCATAGAAATCAGTCTGATTTGGTGTAGAAAAATCGTCCATTACATCGTTAAATAATACACCAGTTCGACTTCCGACGATCTTTGAGCCGAAGCTAAAAATAATCAAAGTTCTTTGTTCTTTGGCTCACACTTTAAGGCAACAAGCTTTGTTTGATCATATTATGGAAGAGGTGTATGTATGAAACTTGTCAAACATGTTTTCGGATATATATAACATCCTTGTAGGGGAATGAACATCTCAAAATAGCAGATAATGTTAACAAGTATTAAGATATAATTTGTGTAATTTGTCCAATTATTACGAATATAACAAAATTAACGTTCCCTTATAAGAGATTGCTTTGTGTTGAGGACTTAATAGAGGCACTTTTCCGGGCATTGATATTATTTAAAGTTACTGCACACACGTTCTACAGTCGGTTATCTTATCTTATAAAGATTAATAACAATGTACATATCGTATTAAGAGCTGAAACTGAAACCCGCAGTTTTGCTTGACAATGCTATTAGCTTCTTATATTCTATATGTTTGTGTGCTTTTGCATGCAACTTTGTCGAGTTGAAGGGTGGGTTGCAGTTATATCACCAAGACAACTTGAATTTGTTTGTTCATATGATTACCTGTTGGGGAGAGTGTGAGGTTGGTGCACACTAGAACCTGGCTCAAAACACCAATGGCAAACTGTTTGCCACTGACCGTTTGTGGCTTCATTTTTGAAATTGATCATTGAATAACTATGTTGTCTTTTTTCTCTCTTTTTTTGGCTATGCGGGTAGGCTGTCTCTGCTGAATCTAGCCATTCTTCATATGCGGTATTCATTTTTTTACAGATCTTAATGCCGACCGATTGATAAACATGTTGAGCTTTGCATTGAGATTCCAAGTTCCCTGGGAAATACTTACTATATATTCATGGAGCTCGTAACTGACACTGCATCCCCATTCGGCCCCAGGACGGAATACTTACTATATATTGATGGAGCTCGTAACTGACACGGCATCAACATTCGGTCCCAGGAGAGAATACTTACTATATATTGATGAGCTCGTAACTGACACGGCATCATCACTCGGCCCCAGGACGGAATACTTTCTATATATTGATGGAGATCTTAACTGACACGGCATCACCATTCGGCCCCCGGACGGAATACTTACTAAATATGGATGGAGCTCGTAACTGACACGGCATCACCATTCGGCCCCAGGACGGAATACTTACTATATATTGATGGAGGTCATAACTGACACGGCATCACAATTTGGCCCCAGGACGGAATACTTAATATATATTGATGGAGCTCGTAACTGACACGGCATCACCTTTAGCCCCAGAACGGAATACTTACTATATATTGATTGAGCTCGTAACTGACACGGCATCACCATTCGGCCCAAGGACGGATATATGTGTAGTCCCCCCACCTTTGACGCTTAAGTCGTACGACGGCTCGTAGTAGGCAGTGTCGTGAGTATTTCTAGTAATTTTGTCTCTTTTCATCTCACCCCAACAAGGACAAGTCATGTTCTTAATTAACTTAAATATATTAAAACAACTGTGTTAATATTAAATCAAAACTTTTCAAAGAACGTGTTTTGGGCATTCCATATAATTTTATGCTTGATCCGGCAATAGGTATTATTTTTACATTTAAATAATCGGGAAAAGAATAATAAAAATTTAGTCAAGTTAAAAGGTTTAAATAGAGATAGTATTTTTTATTTACATAGGATTGCATATATAATGAATCATGTCTAGTTTATGACACTACATAACAATACACGAAGAAGAGTACCCGAAGATTACTATAAAATTTATTTCTACCTGTTTAAATGAGTACTGGAGAATATATAAGTCTTGTCTTTCTTTCTTAATCATAGACTATATGCAAGAAATGCACGATATTGCACGAAAAGCGTTAAGAGGTCCAAACATTGCAAATGGCGAAAGGTGGCTAAAATTTCAAAAATGAACTTTGGGGGAAATACTTATTGCCACCTAGATTTTAGTAAAGAAATGTATTTAGCTAAGGACGTAGATAATGTTTGCAAGATCAATTTAGTCTAATTCATGTTCTAATTACCAAGCACATATTCAAACAAAAGAAAAACCGTTTGCATGAGAACTCTGTAATTCATGGACGATATACCAAAGCAACTCATACCTGAAAAAATATCACTGGTCTACAATGTTTAGTGCCAATTCGTCAAAATAATGTTCGGGTTTTCAAGAAATTCAAGGAAAACTTACTTCCGGGTTTCTACTTTCAGTTTCAGTTTGAAGTCAAAATGTACTTCTTAAAATTTCTGACATTATTTTGACAGATGACCGCAAAGTATTGTAAATAAGTGTTTACGTGTTACCTATATCATTTTTCTAGACATTTTAAACAGCCATTCCAGACTTCTTGTGCAAACGGTATTTCTATTTTGTGTAGTCTGTTCTATGTAAATAAAGCATTTTTTCAAACAACTTGAGCATCCAAACTTAAATACAGCCACGTGACACTATATTTCTTCACTTTTATTGGTCTGCCAGTGAGAATTGATGTCGAGTTTTGAAAAGGTACATCAAAGTGTTTGACTTCAAACCGAAAGTAGAAACCCGGAAGTAAGTTTTCCTTGAATTTCTTGAAAACCGTAACATTATTTTGACGAATTGGCACTAAACATTGTAGACCAGCATAAACTTATTTCATGTATGAGTTGCTTTGGTATATTGTCCATGAATTTCAGAGTTCTCATGCAAACGGTTTTTCTTTTGTTTTAGCATGTGCTTTGTAATTAGAACATGAATTCGACTAAATTGAGCTTGCAAACATTAACTACATCCTTAGCTAAATACATGTCTTAACTAAAATCTAGGTGGCAAAAGGTATTTACCCCCAAAATTCATTTTTGAAATTTTAGCCACTTTTCGCCATTTGCAATGTTTACGACGCTTTAAACAATTAACAGTTACTGTAGTTCGAGGGTTGACGCGAGAGTTTTGTAATTACATTACTGTAAAGAAGGATTATATAACCCAATGCAATCTTTAGTAACGCTAGCTACATAACTTTGTTCAATCATACCGAATAATCTTTGCGAGTTGCATAAGGTTTCAAGCGGCTTTTAAGATTATCATATATAAGCCGTTATATCAGGTTATGTTATTAGACTGGTTACATAGAACAGTAACGACAAGATAATTAACAACTGAATACATTTTTTTTAAAGGAGAATACACATTTCCCATTTTTATACACCTTTTAGAGGAATAAAGTAATATTAAATAGTCAGTTTAATTTCAGCACTTAAAACAAACAGAGATGAAATACGACTTCATTTTAAAATATTTCAACATATTGTGTAACTCATGCCTTTAAAAAGGTTGTTTAACGGAGAATTTCTTTTTATCCTGTTAAAAATTATAATTATTCAGTTCTATGCATGTTAAATACCTCATCCATATTAACTTTAAACTGCCGATCTTCTTGTTCCGCATCCCCAAAGTTGGTTCTTAAAGCAAAGCCATGTTTAAATGCCTCAATAATCCTATGAAAAGTTACGACCGCATTGTCAACTGTTGCAATACTGGCAGCATTAAAATGGAAACCTGCAATATAAGTAAGTACCACCATAAGGCATTTAACACTAATTTAAAGGTAATAGTTAAAACACTACAAATATATATACATGAAAATATTTTTTGTAAAACAAACTTGTGGCTAAGATGATATACATTGTAATACGATCTCCGAATAGAGTTATGATGAGAAAATTGTGTTCCGTCGAGAAGGAATTTAGGTCTGAAAAGTATCGGTTTAATTGTTTTAATTGTTTTATTGCGAGGTCCCTGCTATCTAAGTCGGTACATTTCTCGATGTTATAATGTGGCTTGGCGCTGATTCCTTTTCCAGGGCAAATCAGCATTCACTTACTTTTTCCCGTATTGTGTTTAATATAGAAGAAGAGCAGCTTTAATATTATTTAAAGAATTTATATGATAAAGTGAACTATTATCTGACATTCACAATCCTTTTTAATTCTGATGTTTTACCGTTTAATACATTTAGGATGAAGAGCAGAACTGCACCACTGGAAGGCGGAGGTGGAGACATGACAGTGTAACCTCCGGAGATGTCCATCACCAGCGGATCTTCAACTGCAGCTGCGTAAGCCTTCAAGTCATTAAGACTTATAATACCACCTAAAATCAGACGAATAAACACGGGACAGATACATATCGTGGAATATTATACCAATATGCATTCTGTAGGTTCGTATTACTTGAGTTGTGTACATGTAGACTATATCACGCGAGACTGAAGGTCGAGCGTGATGTGGTTTACATACGCAACGAGAAATAATACGAACCTACAGACTGCATAATGTCATAATGTTCCTTTTATTATATACCTTTCTCGCTTGAAGCAAATTTAAATAAACTAAACAACAACGTGTTAGTCAAAAACGTGGTTTACATAAAAGTTGAAATAAAAATAGTAACGCGATGGTAAATTATGAATGGCGTAAAAAAATATCGTAAAGATTGTAAAACTGAGACGAAAATTCCCTATTTTCGAGTTCTTTATGTGACGTAAAGTTGCGACAACATAGTGTGACGTAGTATATGACGCCACACAGAACGCGGGAAGCTGCAAAATAAAGAATTGGAAAACGGACATTGTCCAATACGGAATTACTTATCTGACGAGTTGTATCAATTTTGCGAATTAACGCTGCACTATGCTAAAATCATTCATGAGTAATAATTAATAAAGGATATTTCTTTTTACTTGTGAAAGATAGAATTTCAAATATATTTCACCGAGGGAGCTTAACACTTTACACTTTACAACTATTCTTAATATAAACCTTCGTACTGAGGCATTAACGGCTAGATGAATGAGCTATTGCTCTAACACTTTCAATAAAACATGCAATAAATACTCACTGATTTATAGGTGAAATATTATTCAAAATGTCAGACAATTGACTACCCAAAAACATTTAGAATACTGGCACCCACAGAATACAGATTCCCGACATTAGTCAATAATGCGTATGACCACCTTCATCTCATTGAGGTCATACGGTTCTGAATGGCTCCTTGGGGGAATCCTAGCCCATTTCGTACGCGCCTTCCAAGTTCAGACCACACACAGATTTTCAATTGCTTGGATGTGTGGAAGGACTACCGGAACAAGTAATTGACCTCAGAATTTTAGTTCCCTTGGATTAAAACTGATGCAGTTCTCCAAATACACGTGCCTTACAGAAGTCGATAACTAAACAGTGTTTAATCAAGACTTCACTGTCATACAAAAGGTATAACAGTCACAATTTCGTTCTTACAAATATGAAAAAATATCGGGAGAATAGTGTATACTTAATTATAAAGAAAAGTTGTTAAGTTTATTTTCAGGAGAGAAATATATTTCTATCTTTCACTGGTTAAAACAAATTTTCTTTTATAGTTATGTTTCTAAATATCAATTTGCACGATTACAATGTATAACAAAATAATGGCAGAACATGGCGACAATACCAAAACTTGATCCCCTTTTCTGAAAGTTTTCATTCGGAAGATTATGTACGCATGGTTACCAACGTGAAAAAACAGTCAAAATAAAAATAATAAAAATAATAAACCACTGTTTGCAAACAGTGAAATGCCACTTTTATTTCATCGAGAGAATTCTTAACTCACTGGAAAGCATACAATAAATTGAGTTTGTTAGTGGTCTAAATTAAAAAAGCACCGATATCTTTAAACCGAATTTGCAGACTAGTCTACTTTTTAAATTATCATAATATATTCCGCTGTCCTTATGTAAAAGTAATAAATATGTGCAGTTCCATATTTTGTAGGAAGCCATACATGAGTAAATGTGTGGGGGAAAATGCATGAAAATGTTGATTTTACCCCGAACCAATCATATTTAAATCAGATATTCTAATCTTTGCTACTCTTCAAAACTAAGATCTCACTAAATTTCACTAGAGGTCGTAACAAAAATACCTTTTGAAAAAGACTACATTATATTTGTGCTACTGACTAATTTAAAGAAAAAAAATCACCTGTTAACAAAGGTGATGTCCACACAACTTCAAGTGGTATTTGAAGTACAGCTTGACTTAAGTTATTATTATGCGGTTATATCTGGGCTGGAGGTTATAAAACTGAGATTGGAAACCAGTCTCAAATCTCAAGCATCTGATTGGCTGAAATGGCGACCAGTCGCCATTTCAGCCAATCAGATGCTTGAGATTTGAGGCTGGTTTCCATGCTCAGTTTTATAACCTTGAGCACTGATTATAAGTAGATTAAACCTTTACACTTAATATTATAATAAAAACCTGCTTCTGCAATGTCATGAACCATATCCTCCGCTAAAGAACCATTATAGAAGGTGACAGGATTGTTTGCTATCCTCTCCAGCGTTCTTGCAAGTTTGGGCAGTTTTAAAATGTCCCCGTGTTTCAATAGTTCCCCTGTAGTTGTATTCGTGAGCACCTGTCTGTGATAAATAACAAACAATTCGTGAAGCTAAAGTGTTAGAATTGAATACATAGAAAATGGCTTATAATTTTTTTATGCCAAGACCAACAAAATGCCCTCAAATCTACTGTGAATTTACTATCCCGTTCTTGAAAATTAGTTCATACAAATGTCCTTTACAATAACTGAAGTCTTAACTGAAGTCTTGGATAATGGATTGGGTAAGTTTTCTTATTTAAAAAAACAACAACACGTCCTTCATAATGTGTTAACTTCTTTAAACGCTGCTTGTACGAAATAAAAGCATAGCCAAGTTAAAAAAAAGTTATTTAATGATTTCATATTTATTTAGTTTTAGTTTTATAATGAGTTTTATCATGAATTTGTTCTTACTTTAGTTCTGCATTTCTATTGATAGCCTCAGCATTAATTTTTATTTCATAATCTAGGTATTCACCAACAGGAAACCCCTCTGTGCACATTTGAATGGCAGGTCGGAATAAAACTTCCCACGGGAGTCTTCCACCTAGTTTCCATGCCTCATAGAGACCTTTGACTTCTCCTGGCACAGCGATCGCCATACCACCTGCATAGTCATATTTATTAGATTTATAAATTAATACATACGTGAAAGCAACATAAAATTAAATTATATCTTTCTATATTTTTATCAATTCTACACTTTACAATTATTTTACCTAGTACGCTGATTATATTTTTTTAATTTCTCAGCATAGAATCGATGTATACTCTTTAAACTTGAACTATAATTATATACGACATCATTGTCACTTTTTGTGATGAAGAACATAAAATTGTCTACTTGCCATCAAAATAATTTACATTGGATTTTTGTAGGGATAATAACAAAAGTCACAAATATCTTCTCCATGTAACAGATCACTGTTTCCATATTAAAATTGCGAATTTTGAACTTTTTGAGTCAGCTATTGTGCAATTATTAAGCTGAGGGACATAATATGTTGTTTACTGGTTCGGTTTTGATATATTCTTCTTAAAAATGCTGACTTTTGATTTTACCCATACCTTTTAAAATGTAATTGGCTTACAAAGGAACCATTGGATTTTCCACAATTCCGAACTTCTCTGCGATGTGTACATGTATTTATTTTAGTGTAATAAGCCTTCGCGATATTTCTTCAACCATTATTCTTTGTTCTGCATTACAGACGTACAGGCACACGACTCGAGTTGAGGTATGCATAACGTATATCTGGCCTATGAAGATAAACTACTAACTTACTAAAACATTTGGGATTTATCATTTTTCAAACAATTTGCTCGGTAGGGTCAAGTTAAAGTGTCAGGTGCAAACAAAGCACAACGAACCTTCCTGCGAGCTGGTTCCATTTGTAAACATGCTCCTATGCGCTTCACCGGGAGCCATATCACGGGCCATTATTGAAACGGTCTTTTTATCAGATCTTAAAGATAAATAAACAAACAATACAAACAAGGTTAAAAATAAATATAAACGTCATATACGTCAGACTTATGTGTAAGACGGCACTACGGTTTTAATGCAATAAAAATTGCTTAGATTAACGAATTCAATAAGTCAGTCTAAATGTAAGTTGAATAACAATAAAACACGATTGACAGACATTTACTGGGAACAAACCTGTTCAGTGGAATCCTCGTTTCCCTCTTATATTTCAGATTTGTTTGTTTTATTTTTTGGGTGTTATTGTTCCTGATATGCGGGTTCAACTTTTTGGTAAAAATGTAAACTTACATGTACATGTGTTATTACTTTTGCATGTAGCTATGTATGTGTGTATGGTGGCAATCAAAACGAAAGGCAAAAACAAAAATAACGTCATAACAAAAAAATATATAAATCAGGAAAACTTAGCCTCCGCACGCAATCTAAATGTAAGCATGCGCTCATAACATGACCAATTTAAAAACGACACTAACAAACATTACAAATGGGATGTAATAGAGTTCTAGATCATCAACCTCAAAGTTGCCCATGTACTTTCACAAATGAAAGGTTTTAAACATATTTTGTCACCTTCTATAATATTAAACATATTTGTCACCTTTTATAATATTTAAGATATTTTATCACCTTTTATGATATGTCATGATAAGTCCCCCGCCTATTCCGCTGCTCTGTGGATTGTAGACGCCAACACATAAAATTGCGGCAATTGCGGCATCGACAGCCGATCCCCCATGGCGTGCCATCATTTCCCTACAATCACAAATCGCTGCCTTAAACGCGCTTATACTTATATAGTGTGTACATTATAACTTTATACTATAATGCGTTTGATTCCATAATCATGCCTAGAGAGAAATACATTTAAAAGTATTATTATTCGAAAGTTCAAAATTGGCGTTACTCATTACATCATTGCACTCAAAGGAATCCGATGTAAAAATAACCATATTACATTAATAATATTGAGCTAATAGTATGCAAAGTTTTATTGAATTTTTTTGCCTTTTGGGAGATTTTGATAATTTTCTTTCTTTCGATTTCATTTTAATGACGACTCTCATAGCACCATAAAATCTATTACAAGAATATAATTATCAAAAACAATTACTGTATCTGAATTTAACGTTGTTTTTTTGTATTTTATTAGTGTCTACTAGGCAAGTAAAGCAATATTTATTTGTTATTGAGCTTGCACAATCAAGTACAAACAAAGGAGTTACTCAATAAACTTTGGCCTGTGAGTATTTTGCCCTTTGCAATGTTCGTGCCTCTTTAAACTTCTTGCAAATCGCACCAAGATCATCCAGTAGACTAGTGTTAATATTAGCGATGTAAACGTTAACTCCTGGAAAAATGTTTCGATGAATCGCACTTACTATGTGTGTTTCGGTACTATATGCCATTAATAATTGTTTTTGATGCAGTTTTCAACAATCCATAGTCTTAATTGGGATAGAAAGTTTTGTTAGTTAACCTGTGCTTAACGATTTCTAGTCAGCATTCGTCTAGCTTTATTTGATTTCAGATATATTAGATATCTTTGTGCTCGTGTATAACTTGTCTTTTCTTTGTCATGTGCTTGTGAAAGCTTAAAAGCTTACGACTCTGACTTAGCAAATTGCAACACCAGTGCAACTTAAAACGTTTAATATCTGAGAGTTACATAACACCATTTAATAAGTGTCATAAGACTGGACCATTTATTTACATTGTCTGCCTATACATCGTATGATTGGTGTAATGAAGGGTTTAAATATTGTAAATCGGTGATAATAACACTGGATAAGAGCATATTTGAAGTAGAAATTATTGAATACATTTATAAAAGGTTATATCACATTGCCATAAATCAACACCTTAAACAAGACCAAGACAATATTATGTATTAATAATCCATCTAAATTTTCTTTTTATAATAAATTTACTGTACTTTATAGGTATGTTCAAACTGACAAGTTTGTAATAGTACAATGAAGTTAATATAATACCAAGTGAGGGGAAAAAAGGTAAACGCTATAATAATACATCGTTTCGAAATAATAATTCCACATTAGCAAGATGTACTAAATGAGAAATAATGGCATGAAATCAGCAGATTTTATTAAGTTTGCGTAAAATATGATCTTTAAATAATACGGAATGTCAATTTAACCTTCCTGTCCCACTTCTCCCCACACACAAATACAAAGCTCCCACTTCTTATTAATTAATAAACAAATGGAACAGTACCAATATGATACTTCTTAAGACTCACATACATATTGCTTAACTTACGTTCCATAAGAAGAGCATATCGGAGCGTCTGATGCCACTGAAGCGAAGCGGTAAACTCTTTCTTTTAGGCTACTTGGCGGGACGTAGAGAGGGGAATCTTCTGTTAGCCGGGAAGAAGTCCGCAACGCAGCAAAAGAAGTGCCCGCCACTGATATATCTTTGTCACGTGACTGCAATCCCAGTACCAGTGCAATAACAAGGGCAAAATTACACGCTACTACAGCAGTAATGGTTATTGCACATTGTCTATCCTTTGTTGAACTGAGAAAAAAGGCAAATAATAGTACAATAAGGTGAAATATGCATATCAGGAATCGCCGCATTCAGAAAAACACCCTACCCACACAGTCAAGAAAAAGAGAGAGGGAAAGGGCATAGTAAATAAAATGATCAGTTTCAAAAAAGACACCACAAACAATTAATAAAAATTGGAACCCAAGTTACATGTATACGTGTATGTACATAGCAAAATTAATTTTTTAGAATTTTTTTTTAATTTGATGTTTTGGGATGTGGGAAAATTGACATATAAACTCAATGCAACTATACCATGCATTATGATGGTATACAATTCGTCATGAAACTGCGCCAATTAATCCTCACGAACACTTTCGCACGAAACATTCTTTGTGGAAAGTGATATAACATAAGTAATAAATATCTCTTTGATTATGGAAATGTTTGCAGTATGAGACATAAGTCGTTTTATTAAGCATATGTATTAGATGGGGAAAGGGCTTTTTACAAGGACTTTAAACAAAACGGTAAACTCGCGTTACGGAGCTGTAGTACTTCTGTTCTGTCGGCTACCGTTGTTGATTAAGTTATGCCGATGGAAACGGTTCCTTGATGTACTAAAACATAAATGTCATAATAAGTTTAAATTAACTGAAGTTTGGATAAGTTAACTGAAGTTTTGCTATTTTTGTGTTCAGAGGATGAAGGAGATAATATCGAGGCCTGTCATGGGGAAAGATGAACTAAAATTAATTTTTGAAATAAGTTTAGCAGACGACATTTCTTATTATTCATTTATAAAATTAATATAATAATTGTATATTTATTTTCTGAAAAAAAACAACAACACAACAACAACAGCAATTAATTATGACAAAATCATAGATAAATGTAAGTTCTTTCCACATATAATTACAACTTAAATATCTCAAATTATTTCCGACACCATTACCTGTGACGCACCCCATATGTGGATATAATGATATCAATAATCTTAATTTTTTTTTAAAAATAGAGAAACGTTCAAAGACATGCAGTATTATGAGAATGCTTTTTCTGAATGTGGCTGTTCTAGATATGCATTCTTTACTCTTTTCGTAACACATTCTGGCATTTTTTTTCAGAACAGAACTATGAATATCGATGCAATTGTTTTTAAATTGATCCAAAACATGTTGTATAATCTGTAATTTATGTTAAATTCATATTATTTATAACAAAATTTATTTATCAATATATTTCAAATAGATATTACCCAGTTTGCTAGCACAAAGAATATTTTGTACATATCTTCTGCTATAGGCCAGTTATTAGTTTTATTATAATTGTGTGTCTTTTTATTCACCAGATGAATGACCTATTTAATTATAAAGGAACATGTTTTAGCAATAGTAATGTGTTCAGAGAGTTTATAAGAATAAGAATGCATTCGAATTAGATATTTGGGAAGTAAAAAGTCTAGGTTTGCCAAAATAACAACTGTCGATTTCTGCATCCAAGAAATGTATTATGTCATTCGCATTTGCCATTAATTAAGTCATAGACCTTCAGGCATTTAATACAAGTGAAATAAAAGATTCAGTACCAATGTCGCGTACATCAATGCAGCGTAAAGTAAATGCTGCGAAAATACAGGCATTTAATACAAGTGAAATAAAAGATTGGGTAACAATGTCGCGTACATCAATGCAGCGTAAAGTAAATGCTGCGAAAATATAGGGGCACCTCGTTAGCACGACACTCTTTAATGGTCATGCGTAGGCGAAGGACTTTCTCGATGCATTACTAAACGATTTCCAAATTGCTTATTATGCAGACTTCATACTGATATGCGGTTAACATGGTGTTAAGCAAACTTTGAGTAGAATATATTATATACTATCGTAAAAAGAAATTTACCAACTTTACCGTAATTTTTATTTTGATGAAATTAAAACCATTCGGCAAATTTGCACTTGTACATGTACAAACTTGCTATGTCGGGTAATTTACAAGTCTTCTCAGGCGTTTTCTGCAGCCACAATTCAACAGAAGAATGTTAAATAGAAACAATAAAATCAGCCGGGCAAAATTGCATCACAGCCAATGGAAAAACATGTTAAACGTTGTCTTTTCTTCGCGTCGCGAACAATTGAATTTCAAAAAGGAACTTTATTTTACGACACACTCTACTGACTAATTGAAAAAAAAAGTTTTACCAGACGACACTCTTGAAATTTACAGAAATCGAAAAAGGCTTAGGGGTGGCAACTGTGTTCCTGATCTTTATCAAAGTGATTGTTTCAATTCCGTCATAAGTAAAACTTTAAATTCATATGAAGCCATTCATATTTTATCAATCGGTTGCAGCTGGTAACAATTACAAAAGTGGTAACTCACTTTTGACGGGGAGTACATTTGTATATATACACATGTATAACTTATATCGACGCATGAGTGCAATAAAGGTATATCGGCTTCTTTTTGCAAATGTAATGTTTTTGCACTGAGGGATGCAATTAACAATATTGTGTTTTTAGGTTTTACAATGTTACACTTTAATAGTTTATGAAGTAATTCAGTAACAGTGATCTGCTCGATGAGCATGGCATACACAACCTAATGCAAAATGTAGGCCTGACTTTAAAACTACAATATTCTCACATTTATATAAAATTAAACAAAAATTAGATGAATTCAAAAGGGCAAAATATTTGATATGAGAATTTTAATTCCAGACGAACCAGACGTAATAAAAATTAAAAATTAAACATAAAATACTAACAATCTCTTTCCCTTGTCATGTTATAAATGGAAACGCTTCCTTGTTTTGCTTCAACAATAAAAGTCATTTTAACTTGGCTTGAGGAAACATATTTCAATCTTGTGATCGTAGGTTCGAATCCCAAGAAGGCAAATTTGATTATATCGAAGACATAAGTATATATTTTTAGTTATACAGCAAAATAAGTAAAATATTTTTGTCTTATTAACTTTTATCGTACTTCTTTCGTAATGTTAAAAAGGTTATAACTTCCCGTAAAACCCTTTTTTTTACAATTTTACGATACAACGATACAACTTTTCCATATCTATACATAGACAGACAATAATTATCTAGTAAATTTTTTAAATCATGAATATTTGAGGCACGCCACGGGAAAAGGTACCTTCGGTCATTTTTTGTGTCATTTTTGTTGTTACTATATTTAGAAAGAACTTTCAAATTTCTATTATTTTCTCATAACAAAACAGTGATTTTGTTACACATTTTGACAATAAAATGATATTTTTACCGCGAATTGCATATTAATTAATGTCGTCTGCTCAACTTTATGACGTCGTTTCAATGATTGACGTCAACTGCCCGAAGGTACCTTTTCCCGTGGCGTGCCTCATTTATTCTAAACCATGGGCTATATATATTATATATGAGGAAACATTTTCTGTTTTATTAAGAATACATATTCCCCATGTTGGATTTTAAAATTATAATTTATAATTATAAATATTGCAATTTAAAACTGTAACGGATTGGTCATGTTGCTACAAAAGACCAATTCAATTATTTCTGTAATATGCTACAATTTGTTCAATAACAATCAGTTTTAAACATGGTCAAACAATGTTTAGGGATCCGTATATGTCACTGTGCAGTATTCAGTAATCATTAGACCTGCAGTGATTATTTTACTGAGAGAGAATTTGATAAACCCATGTACCTATTTCGTCATAAGTTTGAGAGAGACTGTTTATAAACAAGCGAATGAATGCCCTCAAAACGCAGTGTTTATGTTAGCAGAATTAAATCGAAATGTTAAATGCATTACACTTCGACAATTAAATAGTAAAAAGTTAACACATACCTGCTTGACGTCATTCCTTGTACTTGTATGATATGTTCTATATTCTCGTTAATCGAAATACCTTAAGAATAATCCTAAGGTATATGCTTTTCTAGAAATATTACTCTGTAGAATGAATTGATATAACAAATGACTTCAATTTCTAATACTCTAAAGGTAACCCCTCAGCGTTTCATAAATAACAAACGTTAAATATGCATTAAGCGGATATTATAATTGTGTAACCCGTGGTTCTCATCATCTACTTGTACACTATACTTATAAACTGGTTAAATATAAGAAACGTTTCTATACGTTTTCTGATCAAAAGCAAATATATTGTGAAGTTTTCGTACAAAGTTATATAGCTTAAATCGAGTCAGTAGGAATGTTTCAAATCTAACCCAGTACCGTGGATTCGTTAATTTTCGTAGGTTACCACTTTTCAAGGATTTTAGGGGCAGGCCAATCCATGGATTTAAAAGTAACATGAAAACCACAATTAAGCTTTTAAAAAGAAATGTGCACATCACAAACAACCACCGTCAGATAACACTGCCTCTCTACACAGCCAAAAGGAAAGAGAGGAAAAGAGAGCATGTTTTGTAGTGATCGAATTCACACGAAACATTAATTTTTATGATTATCAATTAACGAAAAAGAGAACATAAGGGGTTACCGCATTGAAACTATCAGTAGCAAAACAATTTGCCACTTTGGTTAAAACTAGGTTCCAAGGTGCACCAACTTGCACCAACCGGTTCTAATATCAACAAACTCGACAGTTTTTCATGCAAAGGCACACACAGACCTATTATTATAAGAACCTAATTTCGCGTGAACGAATTTTCGCGCAAAAGCAGAAAATAAATTAATAAATATAATGACTGCGCATACATAGATTGACAATTTCATATTTTCCATTAAGACATACTGTACAGTTACAAAGTGATATTTTGCTGGGGTTAAAATTGCGCAAATACCCTTGCGCGAATAACGTGAAATTTAAACCCTAAATATAATGATTCCACTTTATCAAGACTAAGCAACTTGAGACAAATAATAAGGAACACATGAAGGCAGAAATAAAAAAAACATACAGTCAGTAGTTAACATATTTGATAAAACAAAGGTCAAAATTTGAAGAATTCACGATTTTTTTTTCATTTATCCGATATCTACGAAATTTCATAATCACGAACAAAAATGCATCTACAGTATTTGACAACGAGTTTCACTTTATAGGTTACCAAGTGCATTGAATTTCTCGATCGCTCATCGTAATATTAACAAACTTAAAATTTCTGCTAAAATAGGATAATGCGTTTTATCTAAGTCGTTAAGATATGGAGCGTTGCATTCAAAACTGTCGTATTAACATTGACGTAAAAGAGGAGTTTAGACCGTCACGAGTACAACCCTCGATAAATTAATTAACACCTTTTGAAACGCTTGAATGGTTGAATGCATTCGATACTGATTTAAATGATCATACATAATAATCATATTAATGCGAAACTATAATCCGAATGTACGCATTTAGCCGTGAATGTACTTTTGTATTTATAGATTTTTGGAATATTCCACAAAATAGGGAAGTTAGATATGCCCGTCATAGCTCATAACGTTTACACTGTACAGCCTTGTAAGAAAAGGTTTCGTTGCCGTTGCAGTAACGCTACTGATTTCTGATGATATGGCATAATGGTTGTGTGTTCGAATCCCTTGTTGGGATTTCTTTTTTTTTAATGTCATTTTTTTTAAATACATTCATGTAGACACCGACCAAAAGACCATAAAACCTTGCAAATTTCGAGTAAGCTTTCATCATGAAAGTTGATAAGATGTCGCGATCGAAGCTTACTCAAAACGATGACTAGATATTGTTTGAATTATGTAAATAAAAGAAAGAGAATGTAATGAAGGTTTCATGACTACAACTGATTACAGAACTTCAAGATTCACAGGTGTCAGTGCCCCTTTTGTGCAGAGGTGTAAGGGGCCACGGCAAAGTGTGCAACAAAATATATTGTTAAAAAAAGGAATGAACATAAACGAAATTAAAAGGGAATTGCAAAAAAGAAATTAAGATAAAATAACTGAATACATAAAATAATATCATATGAACTAAATTAAAAATATAACTAGAATTTGGTGTTTCGCCGAACACATGTGTCGCCTTCTTGCAAAAAATTGAAATGTGAGCCTATGTTTTATCATACAGTCATAATAAAAAGATGTAATTCAAGTTGCATTGCAATACAATTACAAAATTAATAATGTTAAATGATCAGTTATTATCTTTATTGTATATTCCAGTTATAAGCAAGATTTAGGTTGAGGTTAAAATAATTCAAAGGTGCACAACTCAAAACAGATACAACTTCATTGAAACACACGCCATATAAAGTATTGCATCAGAAGAACAAATTATTACTTTCCAAGTTATAAGCAATTAAGTTTCAGGTTAAAGTTAATTGAAAGGGGCATAACTATAAAAATGTTAATAAGGAGTTATCATTCTCAGGGTCACAAATGGCTTTGTTAATGCAGATGCAAAATTTCAAATATTACAGTACTCAAAATCATGAAATTGACAATCGGATCGGAAGCGGACCTCAAACAGATCCAGTTAGGAGCGCAATGGAAGCGCAATCGAATTGGAAACGGAATGGAATCGAAGCAAATCGCTTTGAGCGTTTGGATCGCTTGGAGTGAAAAGACCGGAGCCTTTTGACGACTTTAAACAAAGTAATTTTTGACAATAATTTAATTGAGTTTTGTGCTATAAAACACTATATACTAATAAAAACTAATTTAACGATAATTTTGTAAATAAAACTGAAAATATGTAAAAGTAAATGGTGTGTCTGCCATTCACACGCATGATATTGTTGAAATTAACGGAACCTTTTTGTATAAAGTGCCCTTTCAGCGAAAATACGTAATACTTTTTCTTACACAATGGAAGAAATAACGAATATGTACATTCACCCGTGCTTCATTATGGCGTTAATGTATTTTTTTAGTAAGGAGATTCACAACTGGAATTTTTTAATGCTAATAAACACTTTTGAAAGTAAACATAAATTTTATTAAGTAAACCATAAACGCTGTCCGAAACTAAATGAGAAACTATTTTCCCTCTCACTTATATCGGGTGTAATTTACGTTTATATTTTAAAACTGCAATGTAATAAACGCTTAAATTAAACTGATGTAAAACTTAGTAAGACGTCATTTTAGATCTAAAGTGATCACTTTACTTTGTTAGTAACCACGATGTTTAAACAAAAAAAATAAACAAAACTGCAAATAAAAAAATATCACAGAAATGTAAATTCAACGCGAGATAAGTAATGACCAATGAAAAGCGGGAGCGAAAAGATCGGAATCGGAAGAATCGGTTTGAGCGTAAAGATCGTTTGAAGCGCATTGTCTGGCGTTATAGTAAATGACCAATGAAAAACGGAAGCGAAAAGATCGGAATCAGAAGAATCGGTTTGAGCGTAAAGATCGTTTGGAGCGCATTGTCTGGAGTGAAAAAATTGGAGTGCAATCGAATAGGAATTGGACCGCAATGGGAATGGAATCGGATCGGTTATAAATGACATTAGGATCGGAAGCGGAACGTATCGGAATGTTAAAGGCAACGTTAAGTACTACATTAAAGTCATTTGAAAGGTACATAATAGTCGAACAGTAATCATTCTTGTTGTCACAGATGGCTTTGTTCATGCAGATGAAATATTCGAAGTATTAAAATAATAGGGCAAGTACTTTCAAAGTTATAGGCAACATTAAGTTTCATATTAATGTCACTTGAAAGGTGCATAACTAAAAAAAACTACTGTATTTATAGGTTATTAGACGTTTTACTGTACAATACGGGAATATATTTGGACGAGTACACAGCTTGAAAAGTCATATTGGACGAGCCGTTAGGTCCCAGAGTTTCTGAAAAAAGTAGATTCATGTCTATATAAAATAAGAAAATAAAAAAATACTTTGATACAGATCAACTGTATTGTATGCATCATGTACTTGCAAATTTTAGCAAATACAATTTTGGTTTAGGCGAGCCATACTAGAATAGAGTTCTAATTTAGTTTACATACACACAATTACTTGACAGTGATAACCTTCAATAGACTCTACATTTTATTTTATAAAATTTTTATCAACATGACATAAAAATGTGTTAAATACATGTTTGTGGCACGTGAAAAAATGGTTTTCTGAAGGCAGCGTGAAAGCTTTGGCCACAACGGAGTCGAACACAGGACTTCTAGCTTACAAGGCAAATGATAGACAGACTGAGCTAACCCAGACGACTAAAGGCACTCTCAAACCAACTCTTGAAAAGATAGATATTCAAGTGGAGTTGTGGTGGTGGGACCCATAGATGAGTTAGCTCAGTTGATATAACTCCATTACGATATTCCAGAGTCGTGGGTTTGAGTCCCATGTCGGCCACACATTTTTCACCCCTAATTTACTTTAATGGTGTCAGGAGTAAACCGATAAAAGCCTGGCGGGCTGTTACGAGTTGGGTTTGGGCCCATTGATTTAGAAAGGGGAAGAGTGTAGTGAAGTTGTGGTGGAGAGACCTACAGGTGGTCCGGTTAGCTTAGTTGGTAGAACTTCTGTATGGTATTCTGGGTGTTGGGGGTTCGAGCCCTACATCAGCCACATTTTCCACCCCTGATTTACTTTAATATTTATGCCACTGTATGTGTCACATTGACAAACAGTAATTATATATTTTTATAAATAAATGTAAGCAAAACTATTTCTAGTAGATACCTTTTCTTCCTCGGCAGTGACCTCTTCTTCTCGGTTGATTTTCCTGCCTTTTCCTTCTTTTTCTAAGCTCTTCCCCTTGGCACTCAGCACATCCCGACTGGTTTTGAATTCTTCGCCTCTACATATGCTTACTCCATAGCCTTTTTCATTCAAGTACCTGTCCAAACTGTTTTTGATAGCACAGAGGCTCTCAGGCTCGTATTCTTCGCCGTTATTTTTTTTTGACTGTCAGGTAAAAGCTTCTCAGGAACGAGTTCAGTTGTGCGGGTGGAATGTTTTCCAGGTCCCGGTTGTCTGCAGGTACCGTTTCACAAAGCCAGCGTGTGAATATTCCTACGTCTGATTTTGTTTTAGTCAATGTGTTTTTCGGCTTCTGTTTAAGTACAAATTCCGAAATTTCTTCATCAGTTAAAATGATGACATTGGCTGATTGAACCAGACGACAACAATGAGTCACTTTCACCAGACGCTTTACTCGCCTCAGTGTGTATTTAAAGACAAGCGCCTACACGACCACGTGTTTTTTTCATTCGGATCATTTTTACGGTCAACGGCTTTTATCGTTGTAAAACAATGGTAAAGTGCATTTGCACCTTATCATCCAATATGAAAAAAATACGGACTTTTTTGGATCCAATACGGGAAAGTATTGGACGGTCACGTGGTACAATTAAAGGACGCTAATTGGAGGAATTTATTAGATGTAGAATAATAGGAGTTATCATTCTTCTTGTCAGAGATGGCTTTGTTCGTGCAGATGATATATTCCAAGTATTAAGTTAATAGGACAGGTACTTTCGAAGTTTTAGGCAACATTAAGTTCCATATTAAAGTCACCTGAAAGGGGCATAACTCAAAATAAAGTGAAAAGTATTAAAAATGTAGAACATTTATACGATTTTCGCAGTAATTCGTTTAACTCTTTTGAAGAAATGAAGCGCATTTATGATATCCAACCACAAGATCAATTAAAATATAACATTCTCATATCATGTATTTCAAAATTCATCAAACAAAATATAAAAATAGAGGATTTAAATAAAGAAGATACGAACAAATCTTATATACAAAAAAGCGTCAAACAAAAACATGTTAACAAAATTTCTACAATATGCTGTTAAAAACAGAAGATGACATACAAATTCCATCCTAGACAAAATGGCGAGATGTATTTAATAGCACTACATTCAATTGGGAGGACAACTATAGTCATATATATAAAGCAACTATTGACTCTGTTCTCAGGAACTTTAAATTCATTTTTAGAATAATACCCACCAATAAACTTCTGATAAAACAAAAATTATCATGTTCAAATTTATCTGATTTTTGTTCAATGAACGTGGATAGCATAGAACATATGTTTTGGGAATGCACTCACGTACAAAAGATTTGGAAGAATGTAAAAGACTATTTAAAACGAAACAATATAAACGACGACATTAATTATCTTAACATCGCTTTCTCAAATTTAACAATGACTCTTCTTTTTGTATTGTTCATAAACGGCAAGGGGTAGAACAATTGTTCTTACTATTTTTTTCTCTTTTAATTTCCATTTAATTGATGTATTAGTTTATAATAACACTAATTGTCAACCCGCTGGTTTTCCTGAGTATGAGTGATGAGAGGGTGGATGCATGCAGAAATGAGTGAAAGTTAGCGAGTGTGAATGAGTGAATGAACAAAAAATCAGTTCGAAAAGAACATATAGATTATATGTTTGTAAACCATCCACTATTAAGATGTAACATGTTACCCAATATTTCATGTTGTAATTTGATATGTTCTTTGGAATTGATAAAAAACTGAATAAAAAAGATGAGAAAAAAATAAAGTGAAATAGGAGTTATCATTCTTGTTGTCACTGATGAGTTTGTTCATGCAGATGATGTATGACAAGTATTAAGTTAATAGAACAAGTACTTTTAAAGTTACAGTCAACATTAAGTTCCATATTAAAGTCATTTAAAAGAGGCATAACTCAAAATATAGTAAAACAGGAGTGATCAATCTTGTCAGAGAATGCTTTTTTCATGCAGATATTATATCTCAATTATTTACTTAATAGGATAAGGACTTTCATTGTTATAGGCAACATTAAGCTCCATATTAAAGTCATATGAAAGGGACATAACTCCAAAAATCATCTCTTTTATCGCATATATAGTAGTGACGTAACCATTTTGAATGCACAGATTTAAATCAAGAAAGTTTGCTTGCTTTTCGGAAGTGTCGCTTTATTAAGCTGTAGTTCTTTAGGATAAATCTTATCAAACTGTTATGTTAAATGGTTATTGTCTATATTAAATAAATCATCAAGGTACCTCGAGGTGTTGTTAAAAGCTGTAATAATATCATCTAGATGTTCGGTAGAAAGAGATAACATAAAGTCTCTTTCATAACAGTATAAAAACAGATCAGCAACAAGATTATTGACTGATTACTAAGTCACCTGAGTTGAATTAAACTAAAACATGAGTGTAAAATTATCTAAGAAAAACTACAGAAGAAGACAACCGGTAAACTTTCGCAAAAGTTCTAGTCGGAAAAATTACATGTTCAATATATATCAAACCGTCAACCCGTATTTTCCATGAAGCTACATCATCCATACACGGCACTGCATTTCCCGATTTTGAAAAGATCATCCTTCTGTTTTATACAGAGAAATAAAAATGTTGGTCATAATCACGTTTTGTCAACAAATCAGCGCTTTCGCTTACTTCAACAGGCGTCTTTCGCTTATTTTACTATGTTGTCTTCTGCGTTTCGGAGCGAATGTTTACCGCGGGCGTGAAGTGCCCCTTACCAATTTTCAGAAGTATAGTTATCAAATGTTTGCTAGGGATACCAGTTTTGTTTATCTACAACTTGTCCATTTTTGTCAAGCCCGCATGAGGTGAGCTTGCTTTATTTGTCAAATTGGCGTTTCGGTGTATGTGCGTGCGTGTGTGCGTGCGTGCGTCCGTAGATTAGTTCGTTCGTCCGGAATTTTCCGGTCCATAGCTGTTACAATGCATCGAGTTACCTTGTTTATATATATTTTGCATGACTGTTAAACTCAAAGAGATGGAGTGTGGCAAATAATTCCCAGGATTCCACTTCAAAGGTCAAGGTCACAGTAAGGGGTCGAAACTTATGATAAAGTTTTTCCGGTCCATATCTTTTGCATACATTAAGCAATCTTGTTTAAAGTTTGCAACCTAACCTTAGTGAGATGGCGTGTCACGCGAAAACCCGAGATTTCCGTTGCATAGGTCAATGTTACAGTTCGGGAATAAAGGTCATGTGAAAGCGGGCTCAACATGTTGCCAACAGGCATCTAATGTTATTTAGTGCTACAGTCAATATAGAATTGCCAGGGATAATATGGCATTCCGCGTTAGCATAGCCTTTTTAATGTTCGTAAAATACTACAAACAACAATAAGGGATACCAGACATGCGACTTTATATTTAATGTTTTTTTTTTCAAGTCGGTAATATGGGACAGTTAACTTATCAGTCATTAAAGGATAGGGCAATATAAAACAATAAAGAACTTATAATAAAAAAGCAACATATGCATATCAGGAATCGCCACACTCAAAAAACACAGCCTCCCTACGCAGCGAAAAAGAAGAGAGGAAGATAGAGAGAGCGCATGTTTTATATATGTATGTCAATTCAAATAGGACGCCACAAACAATTAATAAACAAGAGAACCTTTGGGGATACCGCATTGGAACGGTCAGTGGCAAAACAAATTGCCACTGGGGGTTTAAACCAGGTTCTAGGGTGAACCAACCTCACACTTGCCCCAACAGGTTCTCGTATCACAAAACAAGTACAAATTGTCTTGGTAAAATAACTCCAACCCACCCATCAGCTCAACAATGTTGCATGCAAAAGCATACAAACATATAAACATAAGAATTTAATAGCATTGCAAAGCCAAAGGGCGGGTACTCAATGATCTTTCCGAGACCAGAGCACCTGGAGTAAAATCAGCAAGAACACGATGACAGGGATAAAAGAAACAAATCGAGCTTATAGGTTCTTTTAAGAAAAGATTTCCCCATAAACTTTCATAAACTCTTACACCCCTGCCACCGTCGTGCAACCAAAGAGGTAAGCATAATGATCAACTGTAGATGGGTTAATCACCAGGCCTGCAGATCGCTGTAAAATATCATGTTGGTAACCTTTCTTTTTAAATTTACAGATGGTTTTTACGAATAACCGGGAGAAATTAACATCGCCTTTTATCTTCTTAAGTTTATGAATTAAATCTCCATAAAAAACTGGCTGTGAAATTCCTTGTTGCAATAGTGATTTTAAACTGCAGCTGTATTTATGAATTAGATCTGGATATCGGCGATAAAACTTGCAAAAGGTTTTCCTTAATTTGTGATACCGATAACCTTGTTTTAAAAGTTTTTCTGTAATGCAAAGATTACGTTCATTGAAATCATTCACATCGTTGCAAGCTCTTGAAAAGCGAACAAGCTGTGAGATATAAACCCCGTAAGAAGTTGCACGAGGAACATCGCCGTCTAGAAACGGAAAATTTACTATATTAAAATTAAAATCATCTCTTTTATCATAAATTTTAGTAGTGACGTAACCATTTTCGATGGATAGATTTAAATCAAGGAAGTTTGCTTGCTTTTCTGAAGTGTTCGCTTTGTTAAGCTGTAGTTCTTTAGGATAAATCTTATTAACCAGTGATGGAAAATGGTTATTATCTATATTTAATAAATCATCAAGGTACCTCGAGGTGTTGTTAAAAGCTGTAATAATATCATCAGAGCATTTTATGCTTTGTTTAACAACAACTACAAAAAGCTACAACACATTTATTATAAAATGTTTTTAACTTATTTAAGTACAGTATATATTTAAATTGTCACGTGAATGGCAAAATTTCCGTAATAAGTAAATGGTAAATCAATTATTGTTTTACATGTACGAGTTTGTTCTTAAGAGTATTCTGACAAAAATGCATTTTGGTCACTTAGCTCATGTTGTGGAATAATATACTGCCAATGAAAACGCAGCACTTTTTGGGATACTTTTATTTTGGTAAAAGTCTAATAAATTGGTAAAGGTAAGTGAGTGTTAAGATCAATAAGTAACCAATCGATACATGAATGGTCCGCTGATTTTTTTAAACTTTCTTTCCTAGAGTAACCCCGTATAAACGCACGAAATTTTCGTTTGGTCATGTAGACATGCATGAATAACCTCAAAGCAAGTCTATTTTAACCTATTCTTACGGCTACACAAATCCCATCTTCAGTTTTCAGTAATTGACTTTAAAACACATCTACCTTTAATGTATCAATAATATAGTAATATTTAATATTCTATTCTATAATATACTATAATATAATATACTACAAACACAATATTAACACAATATAAATATAGCACATCTACAAACTAAGCATTTTTCGAATTTGTGTTAACTCATTCAATTAAAGTGTGTGATTTTTTAGTTGCTGCAGTAATCATGATCGATTTTACTATCAATATGTTACAAGAATCAGGTGAATATTTGCGAATCCGGTGAATTCGCAAACTCAGCTACACTTTCTAAGGACCTTACACTAAATGTTCTATTATAAGTATTCAGGTGGTGGAGCTAAGTTAACGTAAGTTTTCAAGTAATATCTTTTACAAAACAACAACATTGCTATGAGTTCTTAAACATCAAAATCGCCATGGCGCTTTTTAGCCATAAACTTAAAATGGCGTGTTTTCACCATGTCGATTTTCAGGGTTTTTTTTAGAAAATGATATCCCATTGCAGGAACGTATCATAATTGAGCTTTTTGATATTCTTTATTTCTGTATGAAAATGATTTTATCTCGCAGATTTTTTCATCCAATTATGTTATTTAAAAACTGCTTTAAACAAAGTAATATTATGTTATCTTTTATGATAAAAAATATGCTTTTTATTCACGCCCCCCATCTAGACAAAATGAATAACAATCGCAATAAATTGAATGAAAAAGTTCGTAGGTCAAAAATCTTTAAAGTTTTAAGGACAAAAAAAATATTTATGTTCACTCACAACAAAGGTACACATTGCTTTAAATAACTAAACAGACGTAATTATAAAAAACAACACCAACAACAAAGCAGCTTTTTGTGACGTACAACAACACTCCCAACAACAGCTTTTTGTGACGTACAACAACAACACTCCCAACAATAGCTTTTTGTGACAAACAACAACATCACAGCAAGAAAACAAAGCACCTTTTTTCAAGTACAACAACAACACCACGTCCAACATAGCAGCTTTTTGCGACAATCAACAACGACAACATAGCAGCTTTTTATTACGTACAACAACAACACCAACAACAACAAAGCACCTTTTTGTGACGTACAAAAGAACACCAACAATTACAAAGCAGTTTTTGTGACAAACAACAACAACAACAAAGCAGCCTTTTGTGAGAAACACCAACACAAAGCAGCTTTTTGTGATATGTAAAATGTATACAAGTCTATAGGAAAATATATAATAATTTTGGGAACTTAGTTATGGACAAATAATGTAAAGCATTCGTTAAAGGACCGACACCATTCATCAATATGGCATAAAGGCTTCTAGTTCATAGTCTGGACAAAAGTTAAATTTTATCAATGAATCACAGAATAGTTGAAATAATATTACTTAAATATATTTTGTTTAAAATGATTGAGAAAAAATGACATGTGCTTATCAGGAATGCCAAATTTAAAAAATAATCAGCAAATTTAAAATGATCAATTTCAAAACGGACACCACAAAAAACAACCCGAAACAGTCAAAATGAAAGACAAAGTACACTTATGTCTACTGTTTATGATCATCATAATATATTTAGAAACGCAACTTCTTCAAACATAAACTATGTTTCGTGGTTAAGGAAGCTGCGTTTTTAATTTCTTTTACTGTATTATATGTACTTGAAGAAATTAGAAACGCAACTTCTTTAAACATAAATATAGTTCTTGTTTAAAGAAGTTGCGTTTCTAATTTCTTGTAGTATATATAGAAAATGTTATTGATATTACAAAGATCTTCTCAACACGTCTAAAGGAATACCAAGAATGGTAAATAAATTTCGTACCCAAATCATTGAAAAAAAGTAGCAGGCCGAAATAAAATGCTGAAAATAACAAATAGAAAAATCGCGTGCTATTTGATATATTAAGAATAGTTGTATAAAACGCCTGATACAAAACAAAGTGAAAATGTCAAATTAAACTGCCTTGAACATTGAATAATAAAAGAATGGTTTAAAACTTTACAAACCTATATCTAAGCGGATTGTTGGAATTGAAACTGTTCATTAACAAGTAGAACATTTTCTGCTAAACCTGATTTTTATTATCTTGACAACTATTAAGCCTGAATTATTTTAACCATTCAATAATTTGGCCACACTAGAGAATAGCCTGAGACATATTAGTACCTTCTTAAATTATAAATGAGATTGCACCTACTGGGGAGCGAACCCACACGGCGACAGCGCCTAGGCATACTGCTTTATATCAGGTTATGTATATCAAACTCAAATTTAAACAGTTAAACGTCTGATACTGTAAGACTTTCGAATAACGTTTTTAATGTCATATTTTGTTTTAAACAGGATAACTGCCAACTCTCACAGTTCTGAAAATTTAAAGTAAGAAAACTTTCACTTCACAGAAATTCATTGAGTTAGTTGTATAAATATTTGGTGGCTTGAAATCTTGTATTCTCACTGCTTTACCATATATGGTTTGTTGACAGGCAAATTGGATGTTGGATGTTATTGGGTCCCCTGTGTATGTCGCACATAGTGTTCCATTCACGCCATTCTTCCCGTCTTCAAACGAATTGTGCACAAATATGCTGAAGTCTGTGTTCCTCCAAACTACAAAACAAACAGGAAAAATAGTATTTATCATTTTATAATAATTATGGAGTTATCCAAGGAAATTTCTGTCAGTATAACGCGGATAGTGACTAATCTACTATTACCTGTGGAATATAAATAACGTATTAAACAATAAAAACCGCGTTTAATAAAATTTGAATTTGAGATCACTGATATCTGCATAGTCAATGTCCATATTTGTGATTCTTCGACTTACTTTCATACACTCAGACGTATAAGCTTTAGGAAACTCTGAATGTGCTTTACTCCTCTACAAAACCAACTAATTAGCTTATCAATTCTTCTCGAATTAAAAGTTAGACCTTTGTGTAATACATTACGGTATACGCATGTGAATAACATACTGAATAGCTAAATGTAAAGGAATGATTATTTTTCAAATACACATGTTTCATTGAGGTAGATTTTGAACTTACCACTTAAATAGCTGCTTACACGAAAGAATGGGAATACAGTTTTAACATAAACAGGAGACTTCAATTCCATGACCCATGAAGAATTTTCAGAATCTGTATGCGCACATTGACATCCACCATTGGGACCACCGACGCCGATGTATTCGTCGAACTTGCCATCTATAGCATTGTTTGCGCCACAGTCGGAATAAGTGGATGACTGCCAGGCTTGTGCTCCTTGAGCTTCGATTAGACCTTTAACACAACCACTTGAAACTGATATTCTTATAAACATGCTCTCCTCTCCTCTCTTCTTTTTCTGAGTATGGCGATTCTTGATATGCATATTTCACCCTTTTTTAAAGATGATTGATTTCTTTGTTTTTGTAATGTGCAACTGAATAATGGTGTTTCATATTGTTACGGTAAAAGCTCATCTACAGGTGCACATTTTACAAAGCTGACGTTCTCTGCTATATATGACAGCAGGACAGGAACAGTTCAATAAAACAATGAATGCGATGCAAATATCGATATCAAGCCAAACACAGTATATGCACATACACAAGATTTTTGCTTAGTAAAGCGCGTCTCATATAAGAGTTGTATATGTCTCGTCAATGTCACGAATGGTTTTAAGACATTTTTTTAAACTTTCTACAAATATTTTGCACTCACTTCCGTAAAAAAGCAACAACAACAACAACAACAACAACAATAATAATAATTATAATAATAATAACAATAAGAACAAGAAAAAAACGTCGCAACGCGCCGAAAACCAGGTTTTCATTGAATACTTATACTTTTGTAAAGAAAATATCTGATATGACGAAACTGAACTTCTATTTTTAGCAACAGTGACCTTGATCTTGATCACAGACTTCTAAGTAGCAATCCCAAGTTGCGTCTTGGTATAAGCTACCCAATAATCTATGTTGTCAATAAATCACAGCTAACCCAAGTAATAAGGAGAAACCTGAATTTCTATTTTTAGCAAAAGTGACATTGACCTTTATCACAGACACCTGGGTAGCAATCCTAAGAAGTGTCTTGATATAAGCTACTCACAAACCAAGTTTGGTGTCAATAGGCCAAAGCAAACTCAAGCTATTGAGCAGAAACTGAATTTCTATTTTTAGCAAAAGTGACCTTGAGCTTTATCACAGGCGCCTGGGTAGCAATCTCAAGCTGCATCTTGATATTAGACACCAACACTAAGTTTGGCGTCAATATACCAAAGCAAACAAATTATTGAGGGAAAACTGAATTTCTATTTTTTTGCAACTGTGACCTTGACCTTGATCACAGATATCTGGGTGGCAATCCCAAGCTGCCTTTTAATATCAGCTACTCATATACTAAGTTTGGCATCAATAGATAAAAGCAAACTCAAGTTATTGAGGGTAAGCTGAATTTCTATTTTTAGCAACAGTGACCTTGACCTTTATCACAGACACCTGGGTAGCAATCCCAAGCTGCCTGTTGATATAAGCTACCCACAAAACCAAGCTAAGTGTCAACAGGCAATTTGGCATCAACAGATAACATTCACAAAATACTTAACAAAAAATCTAAGTCAGGCAAAACACAGTCAGGGGTTAGGAAACTTGACCTGATAATTGGTACTGTGATGTCAAACAATTATGTTAAGTTTCAAAGTTATACCTTGAATGGTAACTGAGAGAAAGACAACTTTCACAAAAAATTAACACAATTTCTAAGGTAAAAATGGGGCATAACTTTGTAAAAATAAAGTTAGGGATTATAAAAATTGTCTTGATTATTGGTATTGAGATGTCAGACAACTATGTTAAGTTTCAAAGTTTTATCTTAAACGGTTACTGAGAAAAACACAACTTTCACAAACAACTTAACAAAATTTCTAAGTGAAAAAGGGGCATAACTTTGTCATAATACAGTCAGGGATTAGGAAACTTGTCCTGATAATTGGTATTGAGATGTCAGACAACTATTTAAAGTTTTAAAGTTGTATCTTAAACGGTTACTGAGAAAAAAAACCAACTTTCACAAAAAACTTAACAAAATTTCTAAGTGAAAAAGGGGCATAACTTTGTCAAAATACAGTCAGGGATTATGAAACTTGTTCTGAAAATTGGTATTAATATGTCAGACAACTATGTTAAGTTTCAAAGTTGTACCTTGAACGGTTCCTGAGAAAAACGCAACTTTCACAAAAAACTTCACAAAATGTTGACGCCCGCCCGGCCGCCCGTCCAACGACATACCCCAATCTAATAACCAGGATTTTTCTAAAGAAAACCTGGTAAATAATAGTATAGTAATAATAATGCTAAAATAAATAAATAAATAAATAAATGAATAAATAAATAAAAAAAGTCAACAATTCTCACTAGCGTTTTCTCAAGGTTTGTTTTTACTTACAATTATTTTCATTATACAACAAAGTAAATAATACCTATGTAATATACGTTCCACCTGGCTCGTGGAGTTGCCAGCTCTGTTCCGTCTGGGGAATAATACGCCGAAAACTCGCACTTAGAACTCGCTTCGTTCACGTGAGTTGCTACACAACCCGCAGTTTTCTTGCATATTAGCAAACACGTCATCAATGGAACAGATTCCATGGAACTCATTGGTGTGCCAAATACAACGTTTCTTTCCGTCCATAGCGTCCATTTCCTAAACGTGATGCAAACAACTGTTTGAAGCAAAAAGCAATGATAAACAAATAAAACTGAATATTTCATCTTTGAAATTATTTCATGTCCCGGACTACGTTGGTCTTCTGTGTCGGAAACAACTCTGCAGTTCTGAAATTTTCTTTTCTATTCAACGAAAGGACAGTTTTCTGATTGGATAAAAAATAAGAAATTTACGTTTATCATATTTTCAATCAGTCATTTAATGTTATCGTTTATTGCTATCGTTCACCATCTTTGAAGGCAGTTGAGCATGATTTTTTGGACTAATAATAGTACTCCAACATTATTTTTGTTTCAATAATTTATTTTTAAATGGATTGTTTTAATTCCCCATCCAATAAGGTTTGAAAAGTATGCAATATCGCAAGGTTTTACCTTCTGATTTTTACTGTTTGACTTTTTCGTTTTTAAAGATAAACTAACAAACTGAATACTAACTTTTGTAAATTTTGTACTAAATTTACTCAATATGTTATTCTGATTATAAAGAAAATCGTTTTATGATCAAATGATACAATTTACACGAGAATTGGTTGAATTAATTTAGTAGAATTCGGGTCGCTTATTTCACGGTACGCAAAATCTAAGGGGAACAACATGTGTTTACCAATGACGTCATTGGATCGCAGTTCGCTATAATGGTTAACTGTCGCTTATAGTATATCAAAGTAAATGTGACAATAATTTTATAATGTGTCCGTAACTTTGCTAATATATGATTTTTTGCATGTCCACATAATATTTGCAAACACTTATATTAACTCCGATGCTGCTGCCTTTGTCGATCGGCGTTCGGAACTTTTTAATTGTTTCTTTGTACAAGCACATACGATTTAAAGGCTAATAGTATTAACGGGGGGCATAATACTGATTCTCATTATATTTGCACGAGTTGTGCATGTCCAGTATAATGTTACATATGTAGATTCTAATCTTGGTTCGGTTCCACGTTTTCCAAAACACAAGTAGTCCGATTATGACTAAACAATATTAGTAAATCACAGCTACGGAAGCCATATATCCCATTTAGCCACTTCGGCGGATAATGGTGCAAACATTTTAAATTGGTCATGCAATTAAATGCAGAGGTACGATCAAATTATATTTAAATTACAGTGTCATTTAGCATTTATGTATGCTGAGCATGCGAAAATTAACTAAAACTGTTCCGTCGGTTTTCCTTGCGAGGAAGGTTCTTGGTGAATGCGGTTGTTTTGGAGTTGAGTTATAATAATAATATACTATGTTCATTTTGTTAAGTAAATACATCATGTCAGTCTTGGCTTATTATACAGCGAACTGCATAGAATATTTAGAATACATTTTTAAAAACGAGGATATGCCTATATAATATAGGGTAACCCCGTCACTTTCCCTTCTGTGTATCCGCATATGGCTATATGGACTAGAATATTAATAATGTTGCGCTTAGCAAATAAGCAATTTATACACAAATATCAAAATGTGTTGCTATCCTAAATCTGGTTTTGAATGACAACGATACAGAACTCGAACAGTCTTTTTACTTTTTACGTGAAATAGGCGTATTAAGAATATGCATAATAAGAAAACAGCCTTCGCACACAGGCACAACGTAGAGATATAAAGAAAGCATATTGTTTTAATATGCTCTAAATAAGTCAGATAGTTAATTGAATCGCAGGGTACTTGTTCCTGTTCTGCTTTACTGGTTCGGTGACACGCGTGTGATCTATGTCGGTAGCTGTCTGGGACTTCTGTCGGCCTAGTATATTACATGATATACTGGCCCAGTCCCCAAATCACTGATTAAATTAGTGGATCCGGTGATCAAACGACTTGTGATATATGCTGCGCAGTCCACAGCTGCGGGAAGCAGGAAGTAGTCAGACACGTGTGATGTATACCACGTATGGCCGATATGTGAAGTTTAGTATTCCAATATTATCGCGAGTCTTTATTAATAATTATTTAATCTAGTGAAATTAATTGCATAGTCGTTCTCCCGCGAATTTTTAACGAAATGTTTGGTACTGATGTGGTCTAATATTCATGCTTGATCCCATTCCAGAAATAAGAAAAGTAAACTCAATAGTAATTACTGCAATGTCAGTTTTTTTGTTGTTGTTGGGCAAGTACTACGAGATAAGATATTTGCAAAATCCCGTAGAAATTCATAAAAATTGTGTATAACTGTACATATTTCCTGAAACATTTTACCCGCGACTACGCTTTCACGTCATACACACCGATTTTATTTGATATACTTATTATATTTAAGTCTCAAGCTGTTGTTGTTACCAAATGATAACAGTATTGATTTAAGTAAGGCAAAAAATCTTCTCGGAGCTTTTTGTCCTCTTTACAGGTCTTGTTGCTGCATAACTAACTTACGTTTTGGAGACGTATTTACATTTCTTATATAACTAAAGTTACAAAGTCAAAAACGCGTCGGATTTAAAACATTTACGAAAACTATTTGGGATTTATTTGCATCACTGGATTTAAAACAAAATAATGCCGATATTAATGGTCTTTGCAGTTAGGCGAACCTTTACCGGGACGATAGGTCTTTGCGTGGAACCCTTTCCTTTTTTGTCTAAGGAAAATATCGCCGGAACCGCATCGGATATCAAACATTTACAAAAACTCATTGGCAATTGTTGTTAATCACTGGATTTACAACAAAACTTAACCGATAAAAAATGATGTTCGCAGATAATAGAAGAGAGAAATTATTACATTTTGTCATCAATTTTCGCGACCAGGAAACTTAATGTTAAACAAACTTAAACACATATCTCATATTGTATACATTTTTTTAGCCAACAGGACCTTAGATATTGGTTTAAGTAACTCATTAGCCGGGAAAGCATATAATAAATTGGTGTTTAGTGTTCCTTCGTTTTCTTTGAGTTTGATGGCAAAGAGAATTTAAAGGGATTTTAAGGTCTACCTTTTTCGTTACCTTTCTTAATCATTTGTTAACGTATGTAAAATAACATAGTTATTATTACATTTATCATTGAACTGCATTTTGCCCTTAGAGAAATTGTCATAATTTTATTTTTTTATCAATAACAGTGAATTGACAAATGGAATTAGCGACTTTACCGCTTTATTGAGTTTGATCTTCGGTTTTTAAACATGTGCTTGCTTTACCAATAAAGATATTATGTAACACCTTTAAATTAATTTGTCTAGAGTTGGTAGGAAAAATAATGTAATTAAGGCAATCCGATTATGGAACGGTGTATCTACTGTGTATTTACTGGTGTAAATATTGAGTTGCGCCCAACTCGGGGCTAGGCGGCATAGGGCAATTATATGCATGTAATAAGTTCATATCTATCGTGTTCAGTAGCTTTTAAAGTTCTATTTTCGTCAAAACAGTAAATATTTTGAAATAGAATAATAAATCAGCACGATAAAGATCATCGATAAAAAAAACATGACAAAACGCGAGGCAATAAGAAAGAAAAAACACTTCATTGTATTAATAATTGATATTTTACATTGCTAAATTTCAAAAAATCTTTTATGTATCGGTTTTGTTTTTATGGACTTTCTACCGGACGGTTTTTTTCATTCGTTTCTGGTTTGTTTCTTTAAGACTTTAGTCATCTAACGATCTTTTTTTTCTTTTATGTCTCTAAGTGTTTTTTTTTCATTTTTGGGTAAATAAAGAAACGACATCAACCAGCCGCTTTGCATAAGAGGTTATATATAGATTTCTATATTGATCATTGATTATTTACACCTGTCATTTAAATGAAAGTACTCATGAGTTACAAAAAAGAACAAACAACAACAAAAACACGGTTAACAGAAATCTTTTTTTTGAGAAAACGACAACAATAATAATACCCAATGCATCTCTTAAATATTATTTCTGCACATGAAAGAGATTTCGGTTTCCAAACAGATGCACCAATTTTGCAGTTTATGATCTATATTAGAAAACTTTAAACGCATTTATTATTATTATTATTATTATTATTATTATTTTAATTATTATAAAATTTAAACATGTTTAATATCAACTTAATAAATTAAAACTTAACTAATTAAATGGGACATCTCTAAGCATTATCAAGACATACAGATTTTTGAAATACTAAAACTCCAGTAACTAATTTTTTACACAAACATATCTATGCTTACGCTTTTTAAAAACTGCGAATAGCATGCCTATCCATTTTTGTTCTATAATATTGTGATATATGCGAGTCAGAACACATGAACACAAGTTTGTACGATTGCTTTCGTGTAAGATGTCAAAACTTGAGTTTCCATGAATTCCTCGTGATTGTTTGCATTAACGATTAACAAATCATATTTCTAACATTTAACCATTACATTATGTTTCCCCTGCACAGTTGTTTAAACGCGTCAGTATATTATATGATAATACAATATTCATGTTCATTAAATAAACATGGTTTTCTGATTTCAAAGGTATTCAATATAAAAATTTTGCCTGGGATGTCAAAAATAACGTTCATAGCATTGGTCATTGAGCGTTTATTTTAAATACATTTATTTTATTTGTTTTAATTTTCACGATGCTTTTAAGTTCACTTATCACGTCGAAATGTTAGAACATTTTAACTTGTCATTTCGACAAGAAAGCTTTAAATCAAGTAGTGAAAAGGTCGAATATTTATAACAAGTAAAAATAGTAAAACACAAAGCGATTGAGAAGAGGCGACATCCAGAAATTACTGTCTCTCTGCATTGGTTCTATATTGCAACAAACTCAAACTTGCCCTATAATATTATACGGTGCACAAGACTCATACTTGCCCTGCCAGGTTCTATGGCCCATCAAACTCACACTTGCCCTGCCATGTTTAAAATTGCACCAAACTCACAATTGCCCTGTCATGTCACCTGATGCCCAAAACTCACATTTGCCCTGCCAGGTTCAATGGTCCATCATACTCACACTTGCCATGCCATGTTTTATATTGCACCAGCTCAAAATTTCCCTGTCATGTCACCTGGTGCACATAACTCACATTTGCCTTTCCATGATTTATATTGCACCAAACTCCCAATTGCCCTGTCATGTCACCTGGTGCACAAAACTAACATTTGCCCTGCCAGGTTCAATGGTCCATCATACTCACACTTGCCATGCCATGTTTTATATTGCACCCAACTCGAAATTGCCCTGTCATGTCGCCTGGTGCACATAACTCACATTTGCCTTTCAATGATTTATATTGCACCAAACTCGCAATTGCCCTGTCATGTCACCTGGTGCACATAACTCACATTTGCCCTGCCAGGTTCTATGGTCCGTCAAACTTACATTTGCCGTGCCAAGTTCTTTGGTGCACCAAACTCACACTCCCTTTGCCAGGTTATATGGATGGTCCTCACACGTTCCCTGCCAGGTTTCATGTTGTAACAACCTTACACTTGCCCTGCAAGGTTCTATGGTGCACCAACCTATTGATGTAAATATTGATTTTCGCTCGTCAGTGCTATCATCATTTACCATCTTTGAAAGAAGTTGTTTATGATACATATATCTGTGTAAGTATTGAGTTTCTCTTATCCCGGTGCTAGGCGATGTTCCATTACTGACCACGAAAATTATGATCTGTCGTTTTCGGTGGCTTTCCAAGTTCGTTAACCTGTTTTATTACATAATGTGATAATTTGTCAGAAGTACAAATGATATTGGACTCAATAAAAATTCTTAAATCGAACTGAAAATAAATAAAATTTTACATGTATATTATATAGTTCGACATAATTATCTTATTTACACCATAAACTAAAAGGCATAAACATAATTTAATAAATTAACACAGAACTTATCGTCACTTCTATTAGATTAAACTAATAAAATTATGTTTCATCATAAGTTTAATTTTAGGTGGAATATTCAGTTTGGCTCGACGAATATTTTTAATTTCCGTGCCTTTTTCAGTCCAGTCTAAATTAATGTTGAGACCAGCGATATAAAGTTATTTGCCGTAAGATAAAAGAATTAATGTTATGTTTAATCGTTTTGGTAAAAACAAAGTGAACGTTCTGGATCTTAGGGCATTTTGGCATCTTAGCAAACCCATTGTAGAAATATGCTACGAAATGTAAAGTAGTGCCTTCAATTGTCTCTGCATGGAGAGTAATTCAATAAAAAGCTTTGCTCTATAAGTCTGGGGTTAGCTCCCTTTCACATGTTCACAACTGTTACACGATTCGATAATGGCATAATACGGTTATGAAAGTTTTTGGTTTATAAGTGGATTATGTATTTATTTTACTTTGTTTTCATCCTTGTTGATAAATTTCTGTACCACTGAAAATCAATAATTTAAAGAGAAAGACAAAACAAAACAATACTAGCATACATTGTTTCAAGTATATGTTAGAAACAAAATAACATGAGATTAAAAAAATAATGTAATATAAAAAATAAAATAATTCATTCCTAATCAGTGCTTTATCACGGATAATCGCCTTTTGATAAGTTATTGAGCCGTTTTTGCTCGACATAGCCATAACCTTTGTATGTTTTTTGAGCTTTAAAATGTGTACGTTTAAACCGGGTCGAGTTTATTTGTAGATCAGATCTACTTTACTAAGCAAACTTGTGCTTCTTTCATCATATGGTAACCCAAAAGGGCAAGTTTAAGGTTGGTGCATCATGGAACCTGATGTAAATTCTCAATAGCAGTCCCGGATTGCCATAGACAAATCCTAGACGATAAACATGATAAACCCCCGGTTTATTTTGTTAATTTATTGTTATCGCTGTCTTGCGATTTATAATTTTATAAAGGTATACTTTGATTATAAAAGAGAAAAAATATAAAGACAATATTCTACTGAGTTCATTTTGTGAAACCCATCTAGTATTGATAGCTTCGTTTTCCTCTTAATTGGCACGACGGTGGCGGGGGTTAAAATTTATAAAGGTACATGTATCTATAGAAATCTTGAAAACGAGTGCAAAATCTCGATCATTATCGTTTATTCTTGCAATAGTGTTTTTGATGATTTAACCATATTTGCTCTCGTTTCTGTACAGTCATCAAGTACCTTCCTTTCCCGATTGTGAGTGCTATTGTATTTGACATAGTCGAGTTGATGAATGGGTGCAATTCTTTCTTATATACTTTTTGGCTGTATTTAGACACCGTGTTTTCTATTTTTTGTTAAAATGGTTTGTTTGCAATTATAAATATAAACATCGCCTTCATAAGTATATTTCGTTTAGGTATTATACTAGTATACTGATGTTTAACCAAACCAATCCTTTTCAGATAAAAAAATATTCACCTTTTATTTTAAAACGCAGCCTTGGTTGCTTATATGCACACACAATTCAACTTTAAAGAAAACGAAAACTTGACATTTAAAATAAATAACCACGTTCTGAATAGTTACAAACCATTTCCTTTGTAAAGAAGAAACACACGTTACCCTTTGACATCAAATTGACTTTAGAAGAAGTCACAAACTTCAGGGAAATATAAGATCAATAGAACACGCACGTCATAGAAAGTGTGATAGGCAATGCATATTTTTGTTAGCATTTGATAATATTATGAAAATATACACTATGGCAATAGGTAATTTTCATCGAGTATAATTATCAACGCTCGCAGTGTATTCGATATCTTTACGTGATGCATTGTTTGTATTAATAATTTAATGTGCGCTTGAAATTGTATTGACCTATATACATATATCTGTGTAAGCTGCAGAAACAAGGCGAGCCAGCATGGTGAAGGTAAAACATGACATCTTTTTCTTGCAGACATTTTAACTGCACCGACTTGCTTACATCAATGTTTACAAAAAAGTAAACATTTACACACTTGGTCCCAAGGTGATAAAGCTGAGATTGGAAACCATCAGATGCTTGAGATTTGAGACTGGTTTCCAATCTCAGCTTACTAACCTTGAACCAGTCGCCATTTCAGCCAATCAGATGCTTGAGATTTGAGACTGGTTTCCAATCTCAGCTTTATAACCTTGGACATTGTTTCGCAAACCTGTAGGGATCATAGTGAATATAACACAATTATTTAAACTCTTTTATTTCAGAACTGTTCGGCCATATGCCGCCTTCAGTTATCAATGTCACAAGAAGTCTAAACATTTTTTATAACACACAAAACATCTATAAAATACAATACAAATCACACTATCAATAAAATACATATATATAAATAGTCACATTTGAACTTTTGTTGACATGTTCAAACTTATTTTAAGATGTTTAACAAATCTTTTGCAAGCATTATTATTTTTATGCAAATATATTATAATGATTTTTTAAAAATTTTTCCTCCACATGGAAACTGCTTCGGACTTCTTAATCGTATAATTCTTTATTTTTCATATTTTGTTAACTCGGTTCAGATCTCTTATCTGTTCGGCCATATAGCGTCTTCAGTTATTAATGTCACAACATGTTTATATTTTCTTTCATAACAAATATACAAGAAGAAAAAGAGATAAAATAAAATACAAATCACACTATAATTAACATACATTTGAAAAATCAAATTTCAAACTTTTGTTGACAAATTCAGACTAATTTTCAGATGTATCACACGTCCTTAAAATCATGTTCATTTTATATGCAAATTGTGATTTTTTTCTTCTAACTTTACATGAAAACTACTTCGGAAATCTTAATCTTATAATTCTTTATTTTTCATATTTTGTTAATTCTGTTTAGATTTCTTAACTGTTTGGAAATATGCCGTCTTCAGTTGTTAATGTCACAAGATGTCTAAACAATTTTTCTTTCATAACACACATACAAGAAAAGAAAACATCTTTAAAATACAATAAAAAATAACACTATCAATAAAATACATATAAATTGTCACATTTGAACTTATGTTGACATTTTCAGACTTATTTTCAGATGTTTAACAAATTATTTTCAAGCATTTTCTTTTTTATGCAAATATATAATGATTTTTTGAACTTTTCTTCGAACTTACATGAAAACTGCTTCGGACTTCTTAATCTTGTAATTCTTTATTTTTCATATCTGTTAACTAAGTTCAGATCTTTTATCTGTTCGGCCGTATGCCGTCTTCAGTTGTTAATGTCACAATATGTCTATATTTTCTTTCATAACAAATTTACAAGAAGAAAAATAATTTAAAATACAATACAAATCACACTATAAATAGCATACATGTGAAAATCAAATTTTAAACTTTTGTTGACAAATTCAGACTAATTTTCAGATGTTCCACAAGTCATAAAAATCATGTTCATTGTATATGCAAATTTTGATTTTTTTCTTCTCACTTACATGAAAACTGCTTCGGAAATCTTAATCTTATAATTCTTTATTTTTTATATTTTGTTTATTCTGTTCAGCTATCTTAACTGTCTGTCCATATGCTGTCTTCAACTGTTAGTGTCACAAGATCTCTAAACAATTTTCTTTCATAACACACATACAAGAAGAGAAAACATCTATAAAATACAATAAAAATAACACTATCCATAAAATACATATCAATTGTCACATTTGAACTTATTTTGACATTTTCAAACTTATTTTCTTATATTCTTGGTGCTTAGAAAACATTTAGATGTTCTTAACTATTCTTGGTGCTTAGAAAACATTGAGAGGTTCTAAACTATTCTTGGTGCTTAGAAAACATTGCGAGGTTCTAAACTATTCTTGGTGCTTAGAAAACATTGAGAGGTTCAAAACTATTATTGGTGCTTAGAAAACATTGAGAGGTTCTAAACTGTTCTTGGTGCTTAGAAAACATTGAGGGGTTCTAAACTATTCTTGGTGCTTAGAAAACATTGAGGGGTTCAAAACTATTCTTGGTGCTTAGAAAACAATTTAGAGGTTTTAAACTATTCTTGGTTCTTAGAAAACATTGAGAGGCAAAAATATTAAAAATAATAAATATTGATAATCATAATCTACATACACAGGACATACTGGCAGAGTATCTAATTTTGGTCAATTTTTGCGTCTTTTATTTTTATTTCTCTTTCACTTGATGACGAATTTCAATGAAAATTGTGCATGTTTGATCATGGGTATCTTTGATACAAGAAAGTATTTAAACATTGATAGTTTTATTTAAGGTGTGATTTTATATAAATTGTAAATACATCTAGGATCATTCAGTATTTTCCGATAGTGAAATACGTAAATATTTGGCCACTTTTTAGAATGAAATAATACAAATATACAAGTATGAAAAGAATAGTAAGCCATCTCGCGTGAAAAAATAAATGTACAAACGACTTAATTTTGAAATTATTTGATCTGCATACCCTCTTTATTCTGCACATCTCATACAATCGACAACCTAGCATGTAGCACTTTTCATTACTGTCCATGAACATGCTCAATCAAACCGAGCCTGCAATATTTTCATAGTTGTCGTGTTCGGTGGCTTTCAAAGTTCTCTTTCAATCCATTTCAATATCATTTTCAAAATACACACATAATCTATGTTACTTAAGCTACTGACGGATAATTATAACAATACCCAATTATATACTCAGCAAAAATAAAACGTATCCACATTTCTACCTATAATTTTGTAAAAATAGAAAAAACGAAAAATCCGAATTCATTCTTTGAGCGAATTTGCATTTCTGTTGTCATTGCAAAGAAATAAAATGTCCTTGAAAATCTGCAGTCACAACTTAGTTATCTTTCCCTTTGCTTTAATAGTAGTTCAAAAAGAAGTCAGTGATTACAAATTAAAGCATAATCACATTAATTTTATGAGTATGAAATCAATTTCTCCAGTTCTTGTGGTCAATTAAATTACAAAACATTACAAAACATTCATAAATAAAATAAATAGTCCGCGATAAACAACGCTAGAAAATCCAGCTATTTGCAATTACTTCCATTTAGATAAAAACTTTACCGTTTTTAAATCCTGTTTAAATTGATATTCAATAAGCAGGTGCTCAGGTTTTGTTTGTAGAAGAATATAATCATGTTTATATGAGCAATTTAACTTAAAAACAACTAAGTATTAAAATACTATCCAAAGCATTACTGGTTAAATGAAAATTTCTTATTGGGAATATAAAAAATAATGACGAACACTTTTTATTTTTATTCAGTATATTAAACGCGTTTACTTTAACCACAAGACAGTGAAATTTCAATTTCAAGATACTATTCACACAATCAGTACACGCATTACAAAAATATACCGTTGACGATAACTAATTGTGTTGTACATTTACTAAACGATCAATATTTTTGCAATAAATGTTTCAAACGTTACTAGTTTGCAAGCGCTTATTTGAAATGAAATATACCATAAAAAGGCAAACCTTCTTTATAAAAGACTTAATAAACATTTACAGAACATGCATGTGATAAGTCAATAGAAAGAAGAAAACCCTGATGAAAATTAATGTGTAGAATAATCATGAGAAAATACAGAAAATGTTTAATACATTATTCAAAATCACTGATCTTACGCGCATACTAATTTCATGAGTTTTCTTACGAAGTAGTTTTTTTACAATAAAATTGAATGATAGTCAGTGCTGTTATCTTTTAAAGGCACAGATAAAGTAAGCGTTGACATTAATATCGTGAAAAAAACACCTTTTAATTTATCATTTTCATGTACTATATTAAATCAGATGTAAACTATTTCCTTCGACGTTCATTACATAATTATTTAAATTAGTTTATTACGTACATGTACATGTAAAATCACGTCGAAACAGACTTGCACATGTCATCAAATTTTACATAGCTCATTATTTAAATATATTTTATTCATGCTTCCCAGTGAGTTATAGAATGAATTTTATCGGTAAAATAAAAGTGGTAACAGTGGAACATCGTTTTTATGTTCACGTTTTAACGTTGGTACCTCAACATAATATATATTTCGTATAATTTTAATAAATAGTAACGACGTGCATTTTATTATCGGAAATTATTTATTTTTGCTTTGTATTGATTTTGTATGTATGTCGTTTTATGAGTGTTGCTGTTGTTTGTCTTTTGAAGGCCTTATAATAATTATATTACCTTTGTCATTATGTAGGATTGTTATTTAAATATATCACCTTAAATTAATAAATAGTTTAGTAGTAGTAGTAGTAGTAGTAGTAGTAGTAGTAGTAGTAGTAGTAGTAGTAGTAGAACGTTTAGGTAACGGGTTCAAATTTAGGTATGTGGTCTCATGGTGTAACGCCATTTAAACGTTTCTAGTGCCATTTCATGTTCTTTTCCTTAAATTTCACGCAAATTGTACACTTAAAGAATTAAGAAAAAGATAAATGTTTTTATTTGGGAAAGAGAAGAATATATTTCACTCGTGAACTCCGGAATTATGTATTTTCACTCGTGCCTTCTCCACACGTGAAATTACGAATACTCGGTGAAATACTCGTATATCAAGGATAGTTGTTTCTACATTATTTTTTTATATACAAAATCAATCTGTTTATTAGAAACGCGCGAAACGAAGTTTAAGAAGAAAAGAACGGATACAGTGTTGTAAGCAAGTGAAAACTTAAACACAGAAAAGGAAACTTAAAAATCACTTCAATCATTTCTCATCATTGCAAATCACTCCGACATCTTCGCCGTGAACACATCTTCTTTCTCCCCACGAATTAAATGAACAGTCTTCTATAGACAGCTCCGAGCCACCACAGTCAACAGTACTAAGCCAGATAGGTCCAACTCCTTGGCCAAAATACGCCCTATCTTTCGTGAGTCCATATCTAGAAAAGTTTAATTAAAGACATATTGCAACGAATTTTATCTAAAAGCCATTAGAAACATGTATTTAATGTATTAACAATTTCTTTGGGAAAATGTTTTGGGTAATATTTCAAAACAAAATATTGATTGTTTATGTCGTTTAAGGCTATTATTATAGTACGTTTAACTTAGCAATAACTAGATAGTCTGGTGACAAAAACAAATACATATGGAATATTATAACAGTATGCATTCTGTAGGTTCGTATTTTTCGAGTTGGGTATGTAAACAATATCGCGCGAGACCGAAGGTCGAGCGTGATGTGGTTTACATACGCAACGAGAAATAACACTAACCTACAGAATGCATACTGTCATAATGTTTCTTTTATTATATACCCTAATCACTCAAAACAAATTTAAATAAACTAAAGAACAACATTTTAGTAAAAAAACGTGGTTTACAAAATGGCAGAAATAAAAATAGTAACGCGGTGGAAAATTTATGAATGGCGTAGAAAATTTATGAATGGCGTAAAAATACCGTAACGTTTGTAAAAGTGCGACGGAAATTTCCTATTTTGGAGTTCGTTATGTGCCGGAAAATTACGATAACCTAGTGTGACGTAATATATGACGTCAAATAGAACACGTAAAGCAAGAAATTATCTGATATGGAATTTCTAATCTGACGAGTTTTATCAATTTTTTCAGATTAACGATGCACTATGCTAAAATCATTCATGGGTATATAAAAAATTAAATATGTTTTATCAGCAAACAACATTTGGTAGTGAGTGTCCTGTTATGTTGACAAGTATTGATCAAAGAAACACTATTTTAATCATTAATTGCCATGATAAGACCACGTCAAGATCGAATATTAATTGGCATTAAACATTACATTAAACATTACATATGTCCATAGCCATGGAAGTTGGCAATAAACAAGAATATTACAAATAATGGAAATAACACAAAGTACACACAGAAAAATAATAAAAAGAAAACATAAAAAGCAAAGACAGGTTCAAACAAGTTTTTAAAAGATAAACTGTTTCAAATGCAATCGAACTTCAATGACTCGAACACCGTTCACTCGAACACTATCCTCTCGAACAGTCCATCCGATCCCGAACAAGAACTCGGTGTACCTCCGATCGCTCGAACTACCGATTACTTGAACAGTCGTACACTAATCAAGATCCCAACAATAAGGTCTCAATGTTTTGACACCCCTTGATCATGTTCTTATTGGTAATCATCATAGGTGCGAAAAATGCGCAAAAATTTCTCGTCATGTAGGACGATGCGATTTTTGATAAAGTCCGTAAATAATAAATTTAAGCGGACACAAATATTTTGATTGTTGAATATATTCATACCGCACGTATGATAATTATAATCAAACCGGCATTTGTTTTTACAAAATTATTATTGTACGTCGTATCAAACAATTATTTTGAAGCGAACGAGTTCTTCAATGGGGCCTAATATTCAAAATGAGTTCAAAATGATGATCAAGTTGAACTTTTTGATTGATATTGAATAAAAGACAACTAGAAATGTGTCCACGGATGCCCCCGCTATGCGTTGTTATAAGACACTTAACTGCACTGATAGGAATAACAGCTTTGGAAAGACAGTGATGTGCGAGTTATTGTAAGAATATGCATTTCGAAGAACAAATTAATTATTTGTACTCGCAGCACTAGTGTCTGATCATAACAGAAATGTCTGTGAAGAAGTTGGTGGTAATTCGATGAAGATATTAAAAAAAATACATATATATGTTGCAAAGCTTTTATTTCCCTTTCAAAACAGTTATAGCTTGGACGAGAGAATCCTATTTTTAGTAACAGCGACAATCCCCTTGGACCTTGGACACACCGCCATGCCATGGTGAACAATTGTGCCGAGTTATTTTGAAATCACTCCATTCTTAACGAAGTTACAGCCCGGTCAAGAAAATTATTTCTTGCATACCAGATCAGGTCATCCGGTGTTTTCACCCGTGTAGGAAATTTCGATTCTACACCCCCCCCCCCATGTAGAATGAGTCACGTGAGTGACGTCACGTCTTCAAATATCTGACGCAATATATTCAAGTTAGTGACGTCATTTATAAAAAAAGATTGCTTTAACGTTAATATTTCAGCATAATGAAAATAAATAAGTTTGTATACTTACACAAAAATGTTATAAATAATAAAAGGTATGCAAGAAAAAGTATCTTGCATGAGAAATTCGGTAAAGATAGAAAAATCTGTCACCTCGGGTGAACTGTTTTGGCGGGAACTCGGCAGAGCCTCGTTCCCGCAAAACAGTTAACCCTCGGTGACAGATTTTTCCATCTTCACCTCACACTCATGCATGATACTTATAAGTATGAACGTTTTAAAAACCGATTCTAAATGTAGTTTGTGTTTAGAAAGTCATCACGTGACGGTTTAAAAACGTTTTGTGGGGCCATATCCTGCCAATCTTATCTTAAATTCACGCAAAGTGTGGATAAAAACATAAAGTAAAAAGAAATATTTACACGTAAAAGATAGAAATATATTTCACTCATGAACATGGTTAACTCTGGTATAATTATTTTTACTCGTGGCTCCGCCACTCGTGAAAATATGACTTCCGGAGCTCGCTCGGTGAAAAATTTATTTAATATACTTAGAAGAAAAATAGTATTGACGTGTTAGGAGCTAAAGAAATCCTTCAAAGAACATATTCATGGCAATGGTTGACCAAAACGAACCCTTTTCCAGACTCCGTGCATCCGAATGTGCATGAAATACGCACCTGTAGCCAAACATCCGGCATGCAATGTGGGGGTTGGCGTTCCCAGAAAACCAATAATCATCACATATCGTACCCCAGGTATTGTCATGGTACACCTCCAGTCGGCCTTTCGAAGGGTGACATTCGCCATTAAGGGAACCATTACACAAACGGAATCCCATGAAAACATCGGTACATGCGCCTGCACAAATCACAGACACTCCTAAAATGATAAATCTCCTTCTACAAAAAGCGGACACACCGTCAAGCTGACTATTATAGTTGCGACCAATGTGTGCAAATTCGCGACTTATAACCATATTATCCATTCGCGTTCACATTCTTATTTATAAATTAGGTAAGGCATAACAATAATATTTGCTAGATTATGGAAGCCCCGAAGGACATAAAAATTTAGCATTAATAATTTATTAATTTATTTCGTACCTACTAATTATTCAAAATTGAAAATAATATTATGCAAGTAATTAAAACAAATATACATTTTTTTACTTCCTTCAGAACAATTTCGTCGTTCCCAAATGCATTTTATTTATCACGGATTAAAACCTAACATAAGTAAAACAGTTATTATTTTAGCAGTATCTCATTAAATATGCATAGAAAGAAGTAAAGATAATACCAAACACGTCGTATCGCGGAAAATTTAAATAGAATATTTTGCCATTAATCATTTATATAGAATATTTTAATTTGCCATTAATCATTTTCTGTGGTATGTCTTAATTTCGCATATTATTGCGGGAATTAATTTGTTATACATTATAACGCTTGAAACAAGGTAAATCTGTGAGCTAATGCTCACTAGTGATGCCCCCGCTTTGAGAAATATGAATTTCAAAGTGTAATTTGCATTTTTCATGTGTATATAGGGTGTCAAATGTTTCCGAGTATTTACCTTCATATAAAATATAAATATATAAATTAATATATAAAATATCATGCTGCTGAATATTATAGTTATATGCCAAGAAAACTGCGACGGAAATTATGCATGTATGTCAACTATGTATAATCATCTAAGTATTCGGTAAACAGGAAGTAAATGAGCAAGGAGCATAAAATCGCTTTATATCATATGGAACTATAGGATAAAGCACAACAAGGAAGTTTTGAAAAATTTAATTTTACGCATAACGACTCATTTTATAAGACAAAGGCATAGAACACATATATTTCAATAACATTTGACAATTATGGCAATAAATTGCGCTTGCCAATATAATATATTATGTTCTTACTTGTCTGACAATTTGTTCCCGTGTAGCCATAAACACAACTACACGTGTAAGAGTTGACGCCATCGATGCAGGTACCACCATTCTGACATGGGTATGAGGCACATTCATTTATATCTAAAGAAAAATAACTGACTGAGGTAATATTTGGTTAACATCATTGAGAACAAAGCATTATTCATTGATAAAAAAATAAATGTATTTGCTGTAATAAAACTTGCAAGTTCTTTTAAGGCTTAAACAAACCCTATCAATAGAATGTTAACTTGTAATATTTATCAAGTAAAGGAGATTTTAACGAAAAAAGTGGCAAACATTTGTAATTATTACGTTTTTAGAAATGAGTTTTGCAATTTATATAGAAAATAAATTGGGGTCATATTTCGCAAACATCATTTAGAATAAAGCAATATGCAGATAATTATACATAAAATGCACTTTAAAGGACACCAATTGAAATTCAATTTGTTAATAGGCAGAAAACAACTGAACAAAAAACGAACTTATTTTCAACTTTAAAAAATGTTAGTTCTTAGCGGTCTAAAGCAATCATTTGTTATTGGTAACGACGGAGCTATTGATCTGAAAAATAAATTAGTGTGACGAATACTTTTAATTATTAAGGTTTGTGATTAGTATGTACACACGTCAACAGTACAGTCTCAATTTACACTATGCGTTGGTGTGCATATGGCTATGAACATGGAACCTGTTATGCGGTATTTTCCGATTACTAATATTCCATGATCAGCGGAAGGTTACCTGGTAGAAGAATAAGCTTGTCGTAAACGAGAAAACTATGAGATCAACTGAACAAAACACAAACTTATTTCCAACTAGTTCTTAGCGGTCTAAAGCAATCATTTTTGAATCTGTAACGACGGAGCTATTGATCTTAAAAATAAATCAGTATGACGAATATTTTTAACTATTAAGGTTTCTAAAATCACATGTCAGAAAAACCTGTAAACCACAAGAGATTAACATTAGTTAGCAACATTGATATTTCATGTGTGGGTCACTCACTTTGTTTTCTTTTTTAGAATATTAAAGAATGCGGGTAATTAAAGCAAGCGAGCTAAGTAACACAATCTATAGTTAAGCTGATGTTCATACATCAACTATTATACTTAACCTGTTAAATTAACCATTACTTGTATCTTATTAAATAACACAATGATAAATCGACACTGGAAATCGAACCCGTACGGCGATAGCCACATAGCCTCGACCACACTAGCCACATAACCTCGACCACACTAGCCACATAGCCTCGACCACACTAGCCACATAGCCTCGACCACACTAGCCACATAGCATCGACCACACTAGCCACATAGCCTTTACTGCACTAGCCACATAGCCTCGACCACACTTGCCACATTGCCTCGACCACACTAGCCACATAGCCTCGACCACACTAGCCACATAGCATCGACCACACTAGCCACATAGCCTCGACCACACTAGCCACAGCCTCGACCACACTAGCCACATAGCCTCGAACACACTAGCCACATAGCCTCGAACACACTAGCCACATAGCCTCGACCACACTAGCCACATAGCATTGACCACACTAGCCACATAGCCTTGACCACACTAGCCGCATTGCCTTGACCACAATAGCCACATAGCCTTTACTGCACTAGCCACAAAGCCTCGACCACACTAGCCACATAGCCTCGACCACACTAGCCACATAGCCTCCGACTACAATAGCCACATAGCCTCGACCACACTAGCCACATAGCCTTGACCACACTAGCCAAATAGCCTCGACCACACTAGCCACATAGCCTTGACCACACTAGCCAAATAGCCTCGACCACACTAGCCACATAGCCTTGACCACACTAGCCACATAGCCTCGACCACACTAGCAACATAGCCTCGACCACACTAGCCACATAGCCTCGACCACACTAGCCACATAGCCTCGACCACACTAGCCACAGCCTTGACATCACTAGCCACATAGCCTCGACCACACTTGCCACATAGCGTCGACCACACTAGCCACATAGCCTCGACCACATTTGCCACATATCCTCGACCACATTAGCCACATAGCCTTGACCACACTAGCCACATAGCCTCGACCACACTAGCCACATAGCCTTGACCACACTAGCCACATAGCCTTGACCACACTAGCCACATAGTATTCGACCACACTAGTCATAGCCTTGGCCACACTTGCCACTTAGCCTCGAGCACACTAGCCAAATAGCCTCGACCACACTAGACACATAGCCTTGACCACACTAGCCACATAGTATTCGACCACACTAGCCACATAGTATTCGACCACACTAGCCACATAGCCTCGAGCACACTAGCCACATAGCCTCGACCACACTACCGATTGACCTAAGCGGTCCAACCCCAAAAAAGACTGCAAGGATAACCCTGATATAGTGTTCGTAATGGAAACCGGTTACCGATTGCAAACCGACAACTTACATGGAGACATTTTACAGCCGCCACACAATGCACAAACAAGCCTACTTTGAATTGTATATAATAAGCAAATAACAACCCTTACTTGTCTCACAACTTTTTCCCGTGTAGCCAGCAACACAACTGCACGTGTTGGAGTAGCTACCATCATTGCAGGTTCCGCTATTCCGACATGCATTGATCACGTTGCAGGCTATAAGTATACAAATAAATAAGTATTAAATAGTATTTTTGAAGTACTGTCCAACCTGTCTACAACGACCACTCGGAAGATGATCTTTATTCGCATGAAATTAGTTCTTTTAATCAGTCATCTGACAAATAATAGTTTCAACCAACAGGTGGTCTTTAGAACAGGTTTGTTTGTATCAATATTCGGTATTTGCGAAAATTCTCTGATTGCCAATGTTCCAACACTGATGACCGATCATTCTTTTGTGGTCTTGTGTTTCGTAGTTCTTTAAAAAAAATATAATTTTCATCACAAATGATATAACCTTTACCTGGGAGCGAACCCGCACCTTCACGGCGACAGTAGCGAACTGATCACTCAACTGTGCATGTTAAATAAGTTATTAGATGATAAAGCCTCAAACACAATCTATAGCAAACTATTGCAGACTCGGTTTGAGTGAGTCTGTTCAAGAGCAGTAATGGAAATGCATAATAAAGTCCACGCCGTCTAGCTCCGTGTTGAGATCAACATACTATTTTTTCAGCACTGATTGTAGGTACGTAGCCATTACCCAGCACAAAAAAACGCTACTGCCATAATTAAAAAGATGAAAACCGGAACTTTGAAAGCAATCAAACACAATCAAAATATTTCAGGCTCGATAAGGAATAATTAGGACCCAGTTTTTTTACTAAATTTTTTTAATTTGGTCTGAACAATTTCGAAAGTGGTACTTACTGGAAAAAAACGCGACGAAAAAAAATAATGCTATGGAAAAATAACTAAATACTGTATAACTCTACTGAATGTAGATATTGCGATCCAATGATATCAGGGCTGTGCGACAGGTTCTTGTATATATTGATTACCCACCTTGAAAAGAAACGCAACTTCTTTATAGAATAAATACATTTCATGTTTAAAGAAGTTGCGTTTCTTATTTCTTCAAGTATTATAATATAGTTAAAGAAATTAAAAACGCAACTTCTTTGACGTCTGTCAAGGAATGCAATGTTTTTTTAATATTTATGTTGTATTCTGTACAGCTTCTGATATGTAAAATGCTTCAATGTTTTTTATTCTAGATGTAATCAAAATAAATCTCAATTTGTCCATAAACAGAATCGGTCATACCGAATTTGTAAGTATTGCATACCCACCATGTCTTCTAGACGGCTGTTTTCGATCATTTTTTAAAACAAGGTACAACGAGCTTAGAAAGTCAATTACTTACATTAATTTAAGATTGAAGCTAACTTATCAATCATTTACAAATAAACCTTGAAAAAGCAAAACGATTTAAAATAGTAAATTACTAAGCATTCTTTATAGTGCAATAATAAACCAAAATAAATAATACTTAACAGCATGTGATAAGCTTTCTTTATAGCGCAATAAATAAATAAAATTAATAATACCTAAGTGCATGTGATAAACAGTCCACCCGGTACGAGTAGTTGGTGACACAGTTCTGGCTGGTGGATAGTACGCCGAAAACTCGCACGTAGAACTCGTTTCATTAAAGTTAAGTGATAAACAACCCGAAATTTCCTGGCATTTTACAAAGCACGTCTTCAACGAAACAGATTCTTCCGAACCAATTGGTGTGCCAAATGTCACATTTTTTTCATTCCATCGCGCCCATTTTGTTAATTTCGATGACTTAAGACAATCAGTCTTTTGAAGCAAAAGATTATGTAAAAGGAATAAATACGAAAATTTGATGATTGACATTCTTTCTTTTTGTGTGTGCTTTTTAAACTGCCGAACTATACTGATCTTGTGAGTCGAAAAAACACTCTGCGGCGGTATCTCAGATTTATTCAATACGAATAACACAGGAGAATTTTCGATTGGATACGGCATATCACATGATTAACCTTTTCGATAATATCGCATATATTATTAATATTTTGAAATAAAAAGATCGTTACTGTTTGTTTTTGTAGCTATCGGAAGTATTAATCGTACAATTATTGATATCAATAAACCATTTTAGATTCACTTAAAGACAAATAAGGATATTCTTGCTTTATAAAAAAGTGAAATATGCATTTATATTATCAGGAGTTGCCAGATTCAGAAAAACAGCCTCCCACACAGTCAAGAAGAAGATAGAAAGCATGGTTAATAAAATTATCAGTTTCAAAAAAGACAACACAAACAATTAACAAAAATGAGAACCCGAGGGGTTACCGCCTTAAAACGGTCAGTGGCAAATCAAATTGCAACTTGGGGTTTAACCAAGGTTTTATGGTGCACCAAACTCACACTTGCCCCAACAGGTTCTCATATCAACACACAAGTACAAGTTGTCTTTGCGAAAGAACTCCGACCCACCCATCAGCTAAACAATGTTGAATACAAAAGCACGCAAACATATAAAACATAAGAAGCTTACAGAATTACAAAGCCAAAGGGGCGGGTACTCAATGATCTTACCAAGACCAGAGCTCTTGGAGTATAGTCAGGCTGAGCAAGAACACGATGACAGGGATAAAAGAAATAAGTTCATTTCCATTATTATCATGATTATCGGGCATTTAAAGTTTATTTAAAAACAATTATACATGTATCAAGGAAAACTGTAAAGTGTTGTTTTGTTTTTTGCTTTTTTGTTTGTTTGTTGTTGTTGTTTTTTTTGTTTGTTTTTTTTCTGGTGGGGGGATGGAGGGGGGACTTGGCAAACCACTTTTCCCGCAAAAAAAAACAATCCGTGTAGATTGAACTTGTCCTCGAGATTTTTTTTATTTTCGTAATTTATTTAATTTTTTGTGTGTTTTTCTTGTTCCAAGTTCCAATGCGGTGACCCCTCGGGTTCTTACTTTCCTAAATTGTTTTCGATATTCTGATAGTTTTTGAAATCTTTTAATTTATTTTCAGACCTGTATTTATTCTTTCAGGGTAGTATTATTCTCTGATAGACTGGAGCAAAGGCAGTACAATAGAATCATTTAACTTTGCTTAGTGTTATTTTTGCATATTTAGGGTTTGTGTCATATCAATAATATTAAATATTTTATCTGATCACTGGAATTGATTGCAATGCTTTATTGTTGCTCATATATCTTTAATTTGAAAACGAATGAAAGTGGCATTTTAAAAGAACGGAATAGAAAACGTGATAAGAATTATATTTGAAGCTGTTTTGTGGGTTATTTTACAATGGCCGGCTAACTTAATAAAATAAACATAACACACTATACAGTCTATCAGGACGAATAAGAATTAATTTGTGGCACGTCACAGGAAAAGGTACCTTCGGTCATTTTAGTGGTATTTTAGTTTTTACTAGATTTAAAAAGAACTTACAACTATAAATGAATTTTCTTATAACTAAAATGTGATTTTGTTACAGGTTTTGATAATAAAATGTTTTTTACCGCGAAATGCATAATAAATATGTCGTCTGCTCAAATTAATGACGTCATTTCAAAGATTGACCTCAAAGGTCCGAACGTACCTTTTCACCTGACGCGCCTTATTTAACCATTTCCCGTACATACCAAATGATATTGCTTTGTAAAAACCATTATTTGTAAAAACCATCTGTAAATTTAAAAAGAAAGGTTACCAAAATGATATTTTACAGCGCTCTGCAGGCCTGGTGATTGACCCATCTACAGTTGATCATTATGCTTACCTCTTTGGTTGCACGACGGTGGCAGGGGTTTAAGAGTTTATGAAGGTTTAAGGGGAAATCTTTTATTAAGAGAACCTAGAAGCTCGATTCGTTTCTTTTATCCCTGCCATCGTGTTCTTGCTGATTTTACCCCAGGAGCTCTGGTCTCGGTAAGATCATTGAGTACCTACTCTTTGGCTTTGCAATGCTATAAGCTTCTTATGTTTTATAAGTTTGTGTGCATTTGTATGCAACTTTGTTGAGCCGATGGGTGGGTTGGAGTTATTTCACCAAGACAACTTGTGCTTGTTTTGTGATGCGAGAACCTGTTGGGGCAAGTGTGAGGTTGGTGCACCCTAGAACCTGGCTTAAACCCCCAGTTGCAATTTTTTTTGCCACTGACCGTTCCAAGGCGGTATGCCCAAGGGTTCTCTTCTTCGTTAATTGTTTGTGGCGTCCTATTTGAATTGACATACTTATATAAGACATGCTCTCTCTCTTCCTGTCTTCTTTTTCGCTGTGTGGGGAGGCTGTGTTGTTTTAGTGTGGCGATTCCTGATATTCATATATTACTTTTTTTTATTTTCATTTGCGCACAATAGAAACTTTTGAAGTTGCTACGAATAATGACGATGCCTGAAATATTTTTGCTAATTGCTAACTTAAAACATCTCTCGAGTTCTCAATAAAATAAGACATTTTGTTTTCAAAACAAAAACATTGTTAAATACCTTATAACCTGTTTTTGGTGGTCATTTGTAATGCCTGAAATATTGTTGTGTTTTGCTTAGTTATACTTAAAACATCTCACGAGTTCTCAATTAACCAAAATAGTTGTTTGTCTGTGGATTCGAAAAATCATTTCCGAAAAATCTTATTACATGTTTTTGTAGGCTTTAAGTGGTAAATTTAAAAAGAGTATGTGTGATTGTTTGTAGTAACAACAGCTTTCTTTTTCAAAACTTCAGACACGGTTCAGCTAAGTAGTTCATTTGTGTTATTGTTGGATGTAGTTCAAAGAACATGTTACATAGAAACCACTAATAGGTTATACTCTTGTGACAAGGTTAAAAAATAAGTAGTTCATGTTTTCCAATTATTGGCAACGTTTACAGACCGTTACATGACAACAAAAGTGTTTTTATCGGAACATGGTTACGTGAAAAATTGGTTGTCTTTCTCAATTTAAAGAACAAGCTCAAGGTTAAAGTTTACACCAGAGACATCAATAAAACACTTATTGTCCATTAAATAGCTATTACAATGTTAGCGTGACAACATAAATGTATATGCTTAGATCATTTTTTCTGTTTCAGTAACTTGCTAAAGGCAACTTATAACTTTTTTAATATATCCAATGGATTGAAACATTGAAAAGAAAAGAATTAAATTATTAATTGAAAACAAAATCAGCGTTCTAATTTGAGGGAATCACCATATAAATTACATACAACTTGCAAATGTGTACAGAAAAACAATATTTAAAAAATATAAACAAAGTTAATGAGATGAAAAAATTGAAACACAGTTAACTTAAGGGCTCGCCACACTCCTCCCAACTTTGTCCATCTATAAAAAGAAAAATATCAAAATCTGAATAATGGCAAAATGCCGTTCAATGAAACTTTGCACAAATGTATGTTATTAATGTATCTTTATTTTAAATATGGTAAGACACGTTAGAACAGTAAAGAAAAATAGTGAGATCTAAAAATCCCCACAATTTCTGTTTACGTAAATTCACAAAAACTAAACAACACAAAACATCATTTTAAATGCCCACATAAGTAATATGATGCTGACAACAATTTATTGTGTCCTCGTGACAAACATATGTAGACTTTTGGAGGTGTTAGTAAAAGTGTGTTTGACCTTCAATTTCCTGGTCGTGTAAACGGATGACAATCACTGATTCCTCTTTTAGTAGTTGAACGTTTTTTACAAAGTACACAACATTTTCTTGTCAGTATCATAGCACTCACATGGGATTTTAAAATTATGTTTTGTATCGCTTAGTTTTTGTGAATTTGAATTTAAAGGAATTTTTAGGTCTAGCTTTTATTCTTTACTTTTCTAACGTGTCTTACTGTATGCAAAATAAAGATACATTAGAAACATTCATTAATGCAAAGTTTCATTAAACAGCATTATGCCAGTATTGAGATTTTGCTAATTTTCTTTTTATCAATGAACAAAGTTGGGAGGAGTGTGGCGAGCCCTTAAGGTGAATATATTTAAAGAAAAAGTTGAAGTTGTAAAGCGTTTATAACATAGGTAATTTCACTCTAACGGGTTCAAAATGTATAGATTTGTCCAAAAGTTGGGCAAACTTCGATTCTGTTTAGGCTTTTTTAGGAAGGCATTTCATGATAGATCAATTAATACCACTTTTAATTATATTCCCTACTGGGGAGCAAACCCGTTCGACGGCAGCGCCTTGTCATGCTTTTCCAGTCATGCTACCTTTTAAGCTGGACAACTTCAAAAAGATTGATCGGATAACTCTGAAAATCATCGCTGCATAACACAGGTTACAGATTATTTACTTATAACAGTACTGACTATATGTACGGTACAACGTTTTACGGCCGCCTCACTGCTAAATAGCGCTGTTACAGTAGTGAATTTCAAACGATGTTGCCCCTACCGGGGAGCGAATCCGTATGGCGACAGCGCCTAGCCATGTAGTTCCTATTACTCTACCCATTGAGCTAGCCAATGCAACCCCACAAAAATGTTCATCGGTTTACTCTGATAATCATCACTGCAACGAATATTTACTGAGAACAGTAGGGCTATATGCACGAGGAAACATTGAACATGTTGAAGAAATCAAACATAGTCAAACAATATCAGACACTATAAGTTTGCAATGATAAATTGTATTTGTTTTGTAAAAAAAATAACAGTTACTGTACAAAAAGTTAGTGCTCAACAACATATACATAAATTATTAAAATCAGAATTATTGTAACCCGTTTAGTATTTAACTGACATGACTTATTTTATATGTTGCTAAATATCAATAGCTACACATAATAATTATGTGTCAATAAAACAATGACTATTCGAAATGATTTATCCCTTCTTTAAAACTGTGTTAGTCTTGACATACTATTGACATCAAGTATAAAAGGCATCACCAGAAGGCACTCCCTATGTCCTTCCGTCGGCTTAGGGTGAAAGGCATGAAATTTGTTTGATTAACGCCTCTTTTATTGACAGAAACGTAACGTTTTTATTACGTAAATCTAAAAAATGGAAAACGAATAATTATGCGATCTTTAGATTTGTTCATTTCAGATTTGTTCACTACAATTCTATATTACCCGTCATTCTTGCTATACTTTATAATATCTTGCTTAACGCAACAAAGTCATGATAAATCTCATACAATCATTATATTATGTGCTCGCCAGTATGCGCTGTGTGGTAAGCGTAGCGATGTGATTAAAGCTTTAAGTTGGGTTGTATAACTTAAGGTATTTCTCCTGGTTAAGTGCGCATGTGCTTACTTCCGCAAAAGGACGAATTGTCGTTAAAATTTAACAGCGGTATTTTTAATTTATTGAGTAGCTATAATCAAGGAAATAAACACATATTTATCAGTTTAGTTCTAAATTTATTGATTTTCACTTTAAATTCGTCAGTGGGTTAAGAAAATATTTTGCGACAGTCATTTTTTTTCAAAATGCTTTACCTCCAACTTGAAATTGAAAGCTAGTTTTTGTCCGTCTGGCTTAGTTAGCCCATTCCATGTCATTGCATTGTCATTTCATGGAAAGCTATACCTTGTAGAAAGGTAGAGAACGTGTACCGGGCAAATATTGATTTTCACAGCAAGTGATTTCAATGCTCGCAAAGGTCAACCTGTTTTCAAGGACGATAAAACAATTTTGGAATTACTTGGAAGAACAACCAAATATTTTTTGTCAGACTGGCTGGTTGGTGATGAATTTTATACCGAGCTATGTTGTAAATAAAGGACATTAGCTCTGAGTATTTTTTAATTACCACTGGCTTATTACAGCATTGTTATTGACCTACTTATCTTGTAAATAATGGACACAGTCATGACAGTGGAGAACTGGTAATGTATTGTTTATCATTTTATAGTTTATGTTTCAGTGTGAGTTGAAACAAATTGAGGTCTTGAAAATGCAGATCTCCATTCCTTGCTGTTGTCACTCTGCTAACTTACAAGAATTATAGTATACCAACTCTTTTTCAATAAAATTTGCTCGCTAAAGACTGCAATTTTGAATGAAATGTGAAATATAGGCAAATTTAGTGATCATTGTCATCAATGCAAAGTGTAGTTAAGCTGCAAATCTGCAGGATCATTTTTTGTCAATTCAAAGTGTAGTTAAGCTGCAAATCTGTAGTGTCAAATCTTGATTTGTATTTAATTTTTCAACTAAGATATTGAAATAGAGCCTATATGGCAATGGGCATAATTATCAGGCAGCCAAACTAGATCTATTGTGAGAGTATTGCAGTATGCCAAAGATCTGAAGTTCTATTCCTGGCGGTTTCCTGCTGTGGAGATCCTACAGTAAAATCTCAGTCGAGGCCTTTATATTTTCATCCTACTACATGTATTTTACTTTTGGTTACCACATTACCCGTTGCCCAACACTGCACTGTAGGTCCAAAAAGTGAAGTGACAGTCACCACAACCCCATACATTCCTTGAAAGGTGCCGCCGAACAAGGATATTCTTCGTTATTAGTTATATCATATTTTTCATACTGTTAGATGCCACCTGAGATGCTGTCTTGAGACAGGGCTTTTTCAGGGGGTTTTGGGAAAAAGGCCCCTGCTCAAATTGGGAAATTTTTACACAGTATACACTGGTTTTACACAGGTTGCAGACATAAATTTAAGGAATGTAAATTTCACAGATCACTGATCAAATGTAAACAATCTAATTTTGTCATTTGAAAAGCCCCTTGATTATATTTATTCTCTTTTTTGTATTTAGTGTATTGGCAAAAAAGTTATTTCTGTTGAAATGGGAATTTTTTCTTGAAATTGGGAAAAATAGTCCTTATTTGGCATTGGGAATGGGTCCCATTATCGGCCCCGTGAGACTAGTTGAAAAAGCCTTGTGAGAGTAATAAAAGTGAATATTTATCTGTTGTACTGAAAATGGGTAAAACTTTACTCTATTTATATTTTTAAGCAAATACTTCTAATGAATCTATTCCATATTTTCAGCAAAACATGTTACAATTCTTGTCTGTGAAATGAAAACAAGGCAGTATTTTTGGTAAAAATCTTTCTTAATATATCATTAAAATTAAGTTTTCCATGCATTTTTTGTTTTTTTAAAGAGAATCACTGATTTTTCAAATAGAAGTTTAATGCAATCTGTGAAAACAGTAATTCCACAAGTTTGCTTAAACAACATAATACAACACAGACTGACATGTCGGTCTAGTAATTTTACTTTTTCATATACTGAAAATGCAAAAAATTATACAATTAAATTGCATTTCTTGTTTACAAATAAGATTTTGTCTTTTTTATAATGTGATTATTTTTCACATGTTTTTGGTATTTTCACAATATTTTATATTTTGCTATTGGTGAGGAACTAAAGTTTACTTTTAATAGTATTGCTTTATCTAAATATACCAGCTATATAGGTATTTATAGTCACAAAAACATCATAATACAGAATGTAAGCAAGTTTATGTAGTTCCAACTAGTATGACTGGGAGAAGGCAGAGAAGTTTAGTTGAAAAGTAACAGCACTGCATTACTTGCAACTTCAAATGTTTCCAGAATGAATGAACCATATACATGTATCTGAAACATGGGTTCATAACTTTTAATTACAATAAAGTAGTCTTTATCTTAAATAAAAGTATGCTTTCAAAAAAGTTTGATTTATCAGTGTTGGATTGTTCAGATGTTTTATTCCTACAACAGTGAGCAAAAGGAAAAAAACTATACAAAGTCACATTTTATTACGTTTCCTGTGCTTTAGTGGGTGGGGTAATATAACACATGTTTTCTTTCAAATAAGCAAGAGATTTTAATAAAATTATGGTTGAATCTCTAAAGAAAAGTATTTAACTTAACTGATATTTTTTTTGCATATATTGCTATTACTTACTGAAGGCTGTAGTGATATATTCCAAGAAAATTTGTTATTAATAATATGTTTCTTCTTTAACACAGTTTTAAAGCCTGAAGGTGTTGTGAACTTGTGAATGGTGTTCTTCAGGGACAACATGTATAACATCATTAACATGTATATCATTATTAATTTCTAATGTCAACTATATGAAAATGTTTACAATCTTAAAAAATCAAAATCACAGAAAACTTTAAAATATCTAATTTGTGTGGAGTGCTGAAGTTTTATTTGGAAATTAGCAGCCTCTAGTTTCAACATACTTTTTCATATCAATTTTATAAACTAAATACCTTTGATTAAATACATTATTTTTTGTAATAATCATTTATATAAGCTTGTTTTTCATTTATAGTTATATTTAATACAAAACAGATAATACTAAGAATACTCAAGATAACAAAATAATTTTATTGTACATTTTAAACTGGTGGGTGGGGTAATTTTATAGGCATTTTCCTCTATTTGTCAAGTACCTGACCTTTTTTTATTTCAAACCATGAATATTCTAATACAGTATTATGCAAACCTTCAGAAATAATGCCTTTGGTGGTGAAAACCACCATTTAGAAGAACAAAACCTCATCAATAGCACAATTTTCTTAAAAAATGACGATTTTGGAAATAACTGTCAATATTTTTCTTAAATGGTCGGTGACCCCATATTTTTTGGTGTAATTGTGAAGATTGATATATAAACATGGCTATCATCAAAGTTTTAAAAAAAGTTAAATTAATCTATGCACTATTTTTACTCCATTTTCGTGATATACAAACTTTTGCTTTATAATTAAGTGGGTGGGGTAATTGGTGCTCTGCTTTCCAAGCTAAAGCAAGGAAGTCAAAATGTGTGCTACAGATTTGTTGTTTAATGTGTCTGTAAACCGATTCGGTAAAAACTTGCAACAACTGCTAGCAGAACAGCCTCTGAAAATGATTCATCAAACACCACCCTTTTATTTTTGCGAGTTTAAAACTTTGCAAAATTTCTGAGGGTATGTTGATAAAATCGAACTTTTTGAAAAAAGAAGCACGGTGACCCCGACATTTTTACTTGATTTTTGCTAGTTAATGAATAGACTAACTCCTGACAAAATATCTAGAAAAGTTAAATTACTTTAGCAAACCAGGCGAACATCCTTAACAAGTAATAAAAAAAGTTGTGTATTGATGACCAGGCAGCAGTGTACCAGAATCTATTGCATTGTTATTTCGTACAAGGACAAAGTGATTGTTAATAACATAGTCGCTGGTTTTATTTCAAAGTAATATGGGGCGCGTCACTGGAAAAGGTACCTTCGGTCAATGTTAGTGATTTTTTAGTTTTTAATAAATTTAGAAAGAAATTACAACTATAAATCAATTTCTAACAACTTAAATGTGACTTTGTTACACATTTTGACAATGAAATGGTATTTTTACCGCAACATGCATAATAAATAATGCCGTCTGCTCAACTTTATGACGTCATTTCAAGAATTGACGTCAAATGTCAGAAGGTACCTTTCCCGTGACGCGTCCTATATAAGAACGACGTCAAATTTTCCACGAAGTGTCCTAGTTTCATATCTCTATCGAATATCCATATGGAAACGCTAGTCATCTACCTACAATGTACATCATGACTTACTTTACTCTTCTAAACAGTGTTAGATGCTAATTAAATACTAATGGTTGCTACTGGTCGAACCAAAACAAATAGTGTAGGCTTTGATTTCAACGATTTCTACCTAATAGAACAAAAGTACATTTAATGGATAAAGAACAAAGGAAGTGAGGTGATTTTAAGAAATGTTTGATCTATACGCTAAACAGTAGTTCTTATCGCTCATCTACTCTCACTGGGCTTCAATTATGCCAACTGTAGACTTAGCCTATTCATGCTATGACATCGGCATTTTTTTCTCAAGTTGAAAAAATAAAAAAAAAACTACAAATTACAATAATTGTTAGCTGAAACTTTTATGAAAAAAGGTAGGCAAGTTTTGAAAAAGTTTTACCACAGTTCTAGAAAATCTATGACATTATGACATACGAAGATTGTATACCCATGACCAAATTTTGCTTGATGTGCCAAGTATAAAAAACTGATTAAAAAGCGGTTAGCCTGATAATTCTCATAGGGACCAGATTTCATTAATTGCATTAATTTCATATCTCATAAGCAGCTAAATATAACATATTTGGTCCAGAAAAAACTAGCAAATTGGTTGTATATCATTTTAACTTACCATTTTGAATTAGAAAAATGTTAAAAGGACATTAATAACTTTACTGTTACAGAAAAGAAGATAAACAGCAATTGCGTAACTACAAATAAGGGAAATAACTGATAAAACATTCATGGGATACTTACAAAACAAGGGAAGTAACTGCTGCTGAAATCACTCAAACATGTTTTCTTTTCATTATAATACAATTGCAACAAATAAAAAGAACATTCGCTTGTGTTATGTAAATTATATAGGCAAGTTGCTATGTGGTGTGTAAAAACAGTTGTTTCTATGGGTGTGGTAAACCATGGTTATTCACCACTATAAATGTCTAACATATTGCAGACATCCTAAGCTTTCCAACGGTACCAGTCAACGTTCGCCCCCCCCCCCCCCCGCCCCTGGGTGCAACGAAATCACATTTCTAGGCCCTTTCTGAATATTATTAGGTTGCGTACTATTAAATTGACTGGTTTTTGGGATATCGCGGATTGGTATTGACGAATAATTGCGAATATATTGCATCCCAAAAACCAGTCATTTTACCGGATTTCCGTTGGTTTAATGGCGGCTGTGCACCCTTTCAGAAATATTAGTTCTAAGTCAAATTTTTAAACTTCACTATTACCAGGTATATTTCGCTGAAACCTGGTCCCTATGATAGTTCTCTATCAATTATTTGTGATGTCTTATTTGGGGCGCGTCACGGGAAAAGGTACCTTCGGACAGTTGACGTCAATCTTTGAAATGACGTCATAAATTTGAGCAGACGACATTATTTTTTATGCTTTTAGCGGTAAAAATACCATTTTATTGTCAAAATGTGTAATAAAATCACATTTTGTTATAAAAAATTGATTTATAATTGTAAGTTCTTTCTAAATTTAGTAAAAACTAAAATATCACTAAAATTGACCGAAGGTAACTTTTCCCGTGACGTGCCCCATTTGTAATTGATTATTCTATAAGATCATGCTCTCTTTTCTTCTTAAGTTTTTTTTTTTGCTACGTGGGGAGGCTGAGAGGCTGTCTGTTCTGGTTGTGGCAATTCCTGATATGCACATTGTTTTCAATCTAATATAAACAGCTGGCGGCTTTGATACTGAGTGATCGATGACTGCCGTTTCCCGTTGAAGCTCGAAACATTTAATGTTTCTTATTGAACATAGGTCTACGTGGCAAACACAAACAGCTCTTGGTTTTAATAATTACTATCGCAGAATTACATCCGCATTTTTCAATGTTCATTGAAACAAGTAAAAATATTCACTTTATATCTTTTAAAATATATTGAAATTATTGGTATTTTTGTGTGATTGTTTTCGGTATAGGTAAATTGAAAGCATTTTGTTTCATAACGTTCTTAAAATTTAACATGTATTTATTTTATATCATGTAAATCTCTTTTTTCCGATCATCCTGCAACGTTATGAACTTTGATTGCAGACCACTCTTAGCAATCTGATTGGTTTAAGATGAGAACAGTCTCAGAATTGACCAATGAAAAGCTTTTGATCTTAGTCTGTTTGTTATGTCCGTGGATCATACGGAATTTAATATACAACAATGTCAGGCATTTCCACATTCAGTTATTATTAGTTCCATTTGCTTTGAAAAGAAAACAAAAATGTTATGATCAAAGACTCATTACTTTCTCAGTTGAAAAGTATACTGTTAAAGCTTTGATCTTTGATATTAACAAATCTGTTTGTACTCTGATCACACCATCAATTTGTTTATGAAATATGATTAGCACAGTTGGTATAACCTTTCCTTACTGTCCTTTGCAGAGGACGTCTATAATCAACCATATAATTAACGAAACTTAATGTAAATGAAAGGCGCTAACCTCTCTAAGAGTTCTAGAACATCGATGCGATGCTTATCTATATATTTATTCCTTAATAATTGATTTATTGTATGTAAACATGCTAAAGTAGTTTATGTTTAACTATTAAATACTAATTGCCAAATCGTTTTATGAGGTCCATTAAAATAAGTGAAGAGTGGAAATTTATTGTTGAAAGCGTTTTGTTTTTAAAGTATTAAGTCTATTACACATCTAGTTATGCTGTTTATACACAAGTGGATATAAAGTTACATGAGGGCCTTAAGCAATATATGTTTTTAATATTTTGGTATCTGTTCAAACTTTGGAGTTTATTTTGCCTTGTAGGATACTTTTTTCCATCGGCAACAGTGCTTACTAGGTCGTTTCTCTTCATTCAGCAAATCACTGATTCTAAAACTTAATTTTTTGAAAAAAAAACAGACACCAAAAAAGAAATTAATATACATTGCAACAAGTAAACTACGAAAATTACATAGATTAAAAAAACATCGTAATGCGTTTTTTTCATCACTGCACTATCATAGTTAAAAATATCGAACCTCTAAAAAGGCAACATGCAGTTAAATAAACTTTGCACAAATCAATGTTATTAAATTAATGTAAATGTGTTGTATATATATCTTTGTCATTCTTTACTCCCTTTCCATAGCGCTCAACCCAGGGTTAGGCGGCGAGGACAGTAATATGCATTTCATTTACTGCCCTTGAACAGGCACATTCAAACCGGCCTGCAATATTTTCATATTTGTCGTGTTCGGTGATTAACAAATTTTCCCTTTTTTATCTATTTAATATCACAGTAGAGTTGTTTGTTCTGTGTGGCAGCTTTAAAATGTCTCCCCGTACAATCAGTGTTGTTTTCAGTTACGTCCTTTGAAGTTCGTTGATCCCGATACTATATAGACAGTACTTCTAAACTTTCGTTTGCTTTAATATTTCTGCCAGTTTAAAGATGGGTGGTTTCAATATCGGTATCGTTCAAAGTTCTATACCATCTGTTTAAAAGAGTGCTAACTTTATATATTCATATTGACAAAATGAGTAACTTCTATACTTAAACACTAAAACTATAAGATCATTTATTCATAGTAAATATTAATTTATAAAAGTGATATATATCATAACAATAATTGTGTTATCCAACAACATTAATGCTACAGTATAAAATGATGTCATACATGTATTAGATCAAGATATTGAATGTTTCAAATATAATATCAATTTGTTAAACATGTCGATCATTCTGTTATTGTGTTTGATTGTTTAGTGTTATTATTAAGGTCTAGGTCACAAAACTGACTAGAATTCATCAGAACAGAACACTTCAATACTTAAAAAGGATTAAGTTTCTTTCTTTTTTAAGCTGTATAACAGTATTGCAAACATAACATAATAAAACATATATTTTGTTTAGCATAAAATTACATGCATACAATTTATAATTAGTCAACTTAGTACAGGTTTCTCGTATGTAAAACATGACACATAACAATAGTTTCCAAAACATTAATTAGACGATTCAGTGCATTCTCAGTCAACTTAGTCAAGTTCTCGTATGAAAAACATGACATAGCAATTTATACTCAGTCAACTTAGTACAGGTTTCTCGTATGTAAAACATGACACATAACAACAGTTTCCAACAAATTACTTAGACGATTCAGTGGATTAAAATCCTGTTACATTAACAGTTTTTTTTTATTATTCCCAACAGTAATAAGGTAAGGAACGGAATTTGAACATAAGATGCATTTGGTTATGTTCTTGCAAAAACACACCTAAATGCAAGGTAAATAACTGATGGTTACAATACAGACCACATTTCAGGTTTTTTTTGCTTTGCTAATAAGGTAGTATTCAATGTTCTCGCTGGGCCATAGTGGTAATACAGTGGGTTTTTTTATCTGAAGATGTGAAAAAGAAAGACTCGCTTAATTATACACATTAATTACAAAACATATTAAATAGTCCTCACACCATTAAATATTAACGTTTAAGTTTTTTTTTAATCAAATTGCATGTATTTACAACCGCATTATCGCCAGTAAGTGTATTTCATCAAATAACACGAACTAATTTATATCAATCTGATTAACATCATCTCCTACAAACCGCTACTCTATCAGGATCTGACGACGAGTAACTAAAACGTGATTTTATCACTAACCCTTTGAACCAATCAGATTGTCGCCTACAAAATCGCAAAAGTTAAAGTAAACATAGTATTTAAAAGCATGGAAAGTGTTTACAGCCTGTTTGATACATAATTTACTGAAGATTTATGTAGTATTTATTTCTAATGTAATGACATCTTCAGGTCAGTTTGCGAACGTTATACACATGCTTTCTTTGTCGACAATTTCTAAAAATAGCAATAAGGGAAAACCGCTTTTAAATTAGCTTATGTACAATGTCTGCGGGCCGTCATCAGATCTAAAAGTTTGATAGATCTGACTTTAGTGAGATTGTATTTTATATTTAATAATTATATTCAATACTCGATGCACAAGTGTCTGGCAGTTATCTCTTAACAAATAAACATAATTATACCAAGGCGATGTTAACTATTTAAATTGTTTTACTTTTTTATTTGTTTGCATTTTAATTTATTATTTGTTTTATTTTTTATATTATTTCACACAATTTGCATCTCAACATACAGCAGTGTTAAACATTGTTCATAAAAATACAGAGGACCGAAATATAATTAGATAAAACTGAGCTTACAGTATCAATATCACTAAAACAGTATCAACTTTGATTATTCATAAAATATGAGATAGGAAATACAAGTTCGTGTGAACTTAGTTGGTGGGACATTGAAAAACGTTTAATGCATTATACAAACTTTTGGATAAATTGTGTGTATATATTTCTTTATAGGTAAACATGCACATATTTAATTCATTTCCCAAATTTGAATTGCATTAATTTCATGACTACTGTTCTAATTTTATTTCCTCAATAACGATACGACCGTGCATCATATATGAATATCAAGTTTACAATTGATCACTTCTTGTATCATTGCAATCATCGTCAAACTACCAAAAACTTACGATATAGCACCAACAGCACAGCCTGCATTTCCCTTAGTGTGTCCAGTGATATGGTCATAAGGGAATGGATTTTTTAATGTTTGATTCAGAAGCATTACGGCGAAATCTTATTGTTTATTATTTAAATGTCTTTATTTTCACATCGGGTACTCAGGAATTTCAATAGATGCAGATTCTTCCGTTTTGATGCAAGCAATTCAGAATTTCTTTCTTTTTTGACCACATCTATTTCTGAGCTTGGTGTCATTTTGATGCAGGAAAATTTTGAGAGGTTGAAACATTTTGCCAGCTTTCAGATTACAGTGCCTAAGGTTATAAAACTGAGTATGGAAACCAGTCGCCATTTCAGCCAATCAGATGCTTGAGATTAATAACATTCAGTCCAGGTCTCAATGGAGGTCGAACGACCCCATGTGCTCTCCATGGTCTCGGTAAGGTCATTGAGTACCCTCCCCTTTGGCTTTTCAAGCCATAGCTTCTTATGTTGTATGTGTTTGTGTGCTTGTGCATGCACGATTGTTAAGCTGATGGGTGGGTTGGAGTTATTTCACTAAGACAATTTGAGCTAGTTTTGTGATACGAGAACCTGTTGGGACAAGTGTGAGGTTGGTGCACCCTAGAAACGGGTTTAAACCCCCCAGTGGTAATTTGTTTTGCCACTGACCGTTCCCCAAGGCGGTATCCCCAAAGGTTCTCTTTTTGTTAATTGTTTGTGGCGTCCCATTTGAATTGACATACTTATAAAATAACAAACATGCTCTCTTTCTCTTCCTCTCTTCTTTTTCTGCTGCGAGGGGAGGCTGTGTTTAATGAGTGTAGCGATTCATAATATGCATATATTACTTTTTTTAAAAGGCTATTTGAATCCATTGGTAAATTAGTGTATTGTTAGCTTCTAAAGGATACTTAGATATCTGCAGATTATGTTAGGTAGATTGGTAAACATGAAGGTTGCGAATTATCAGTTATCATGACATTTAATATTCACTCACTTAACGAATAAGATATGTTGCATCTTTTTACGAGGATTTTTTTCACCGAGTTTTTTAAAACTGTGTTTTAAACTTAACGCTTTCTTAAAAATGTGAACACCAAGTTCAAAATCGCTCCATAATTTAAATGATTAAAATACAAAGACAGCAAGATAGACATGAAATTTTTAAATACAAATGAACGGCCACCATGGCTATGACGTCTTAAATATTCAATTTGATCCTTATAAAATGCCTTAAATCGCCAGTTTAGCTGAGAAGAGAATCCTAACCGAAAAGACAATTAAAGCTGCATTACTTCCATTTAACACGCTCTTGTATGAAATATCACATGTATTTGGAACAATAGGCACAAATTTGCAGCATTAGTTCGGGCTAATAAAATTTTAATTTACTAAAATAAATTTGGTCCGCGCGACTAAAAGCGAAAGTAGGATTTCCGAAACGTCACAGAAATCGAGATCGCGCATGAAGTGTTCGCTTTGTCAAAAATAGGTGCTAAATATAGCTCCATTATATTTAGCTCCTTAAAAGTTCGTTAACTATAATTTAACATTATCATTGGAAATCCCGTCTAAAAGAAATAATTCAATCGGACCTTTTGTGTTCTGTTAGAGACTTTATATATTGGAGTCTATATGGACAAATATGATTTTTCAATAGTATATTCTTACTTAAGTTAGGGCTGGGGCTTTAAGGAACTTATGTGTCAGATCTTGCCTCTTCGTATGTTTGCGAGTACATAGTAAAAGTAAGTGAGGTTCTATTTAAGAAAAGGAAAATGTTGTTGACTAGAATCTGGTATAAAACGGTGGAGAGTATTAGGCTATCCGTTTCGACATTTAATAGAGATGTGATAACGAATTAAAGAATGTGTGTGTAACCGATTGAATAAGTTAGTTAAGATCAAATTCTGTCTTAATTGTTACATTTATTTCATATGTATTATAAAGACGCCGGGCACGTCTTAGACTCATACTGACTGTCTTTACTGGAAATAATGGTTGGTAAAAATTAATGAGATCTTCACGGGATCCGAGGGGTTGTTCAATTTAATTAGATATTGCGTAAAGATTAACATTTTGTGCCATATTTTTTAGTATGTTATTATATGCACATCTGACATGATATTTTTGCCACATGCTGTTTGAAACAGAAACGTTTACAGACCGAAGTACAGACAAACAAATAATCATAATTTATTTATGATATTACATCAACTTTGTTAAATATTCCTTCCACATATGCGGTGTTTTTACGTACGCACCCATTCGTTCCGCTAATCTTTTGTGAAATTCTCATTGAGATTAAAGATAAGCAGAGGTAAAACATTATAAGTATCTTGCATGAGTGTGAGGTGAATATGGAAAAATCTGTCACCGAGGGGGAACTGTTTTGCGGGAACGTGGCTCTGCCGAGTTCCCGCCAAAACAGTTCACCCGAGGTGACAGATTTTTCTATCTTTACCGAATGTCCCATGCAAGATACTTTTTCTTGCATATCTTTTACTGTTCATAACATCAGTGTACATGTATACAAACTAAATTTTATTTGCTTACGCTGAAATATTGACGTAAACGTAAACCTTATTTTCTTAATGACGTCACTAACTTGATTAAATAACGTCAGATACCTGAAGACGTGACGTCACTCGTATTGCAAGCGAACGTTATCTTTTCCCTAGGGAAAAGATAAGATTTTCTTTCCCCGGTAAAACACGCGAAAATACTTATCCGGTTGGCTAAGCTGAATCTTAACTTACATTAAGTCAATACAAGCTATTGTTTAAAGTCATCTGAGCAAACAATAAATTTCAACTTTTACTTCTTCCTCATGTTCCATCGGAATCAATTTTACTTCTTTGGAGTTTTGGTTAACACCGTTGTTTTGAAAGAACGAAACGAAGACAGTCGGGAGATCAAACATGAACACAATGAACTTATTATTCACATTTTATATAGATCAAATGAATTTTAAATATCATATGTTTAATTAATGTCAAACTTTTAAAGGTGACGAAAATTGTACACCTTTATCTCAGTGGCATATGACAAATACACATTGTTTGCTATTGTGTTAATGTCACAGTCCGCAACACCGTCGTCATTTATGATAACTTGCACCTTTCTGAGGTCAGCTGTTAGCTGATGAACACTTCCTGTTTGATTGCTGCACACATAGACAAAGCCTTTGCTATCCACTGAGATGCCGTATGGTCTCATTAGGTCTGTGTCTGTGTACGACGCCTTTATATTTCCATCCAAATCTAAACTGAACACTGTATCATTGCCGAGGCTTCCGACATAGATAGTGTTTTCATCATTACTAAGAGCAATACCAAACAAAGTATCAAAGGAGGGGTCTCTTATTGTCTTGATGATATGGCCATGTAAACTTAACACGCAAATGTGACATCCGTCGGTTGTGTACAATCGACATTTGCTATAATTAATGCTGAAGAAATGGCTGCTAGTGACAAATGACTTGTGAGTATCCCTAATGACTCCTTTTTTCGATACGGAGTAGAATAAAATTTTGGAAACACCTTTAATTGATATCGACACAGCTACGCGGTCGTCATTTACAGTGGTTATAGAGGACAACCTATCTGCTTTTTTGACTCTCTTTTCTGATGTTATGCACATCTTCGCTGTATCAACTACCTTTATAGATTTGTTTTTCCAATCTGTTACCACGCAGAATCTTGAACGAACAACTGAAATACCCCATAACATTGGTTTTTCTTTGTCTTTAGATGTACCTATATCAATCCTTGCAACTAGATGAGCTGCTTTCTTTGCAATGTTTCGACTAATTGTGGAGTTAACTTCGTGTAACACGTGTTGTCGAAATGCAAAGCATCTCATATGTTTGTTGTTACAATGACCACACAGATAATGAAGACATTCTTTACAATATTTTACAGCAGCTCTTCTGTTACCAGCTCTCTGGCAGGGATTACAATTAGCTGTCTGTTCATCAGAGCTCGCAGAATCTGATACTTGAACTATGTCATCCTGATCGGATCCGCCTAATATGGCCCGTCTATGATCTTCATAGGGTTCTCCTATTGCGGCACTGCTGTAACCATCCTCGGATCCGCACAGTATCAATCTGTTATCATCTTCAGCGAAATTAAATGCGTCTAACATCGTTCTGCTGCGTTGAGCTTTATCGTTAACACCTAGTTGAAATTGGTTATGTTCTTCGTCGAATCCACGCAGCAATGATTTGGTTTCATCGGATTCTCTTATCACAGATCTGCCGAGTCCTTCATCGTTTTCGTTGAACACCGTTCTGTTGCTATCTTTATTGAATACAATCATAACGGACCGGCTATGATCTTCGTTGGATGCTCCAATGAATGATCTGCTGTGATCTTTATTGGATACAACCGTTGGGGTTCTGCTGTGACTTTCATTGAATCCGCCCAAAACTGATATGCTGTGACATTTATCAAAACCACCTATAATGGATCTGCAGTGATATTCATCGGATCCGCCCAATACTGATTTGCTATGATTTTCATCGGAACTTCCTATTAAGGATATATAATGATCTTCATTCAAACCTCCAATCACGGATCTGCTATGATCTTCATCGGATCCGCTCAAAACTAATCTACTAAGATCTTGACCGGAACCTCCTATTACGGATAAGTTGTGATCTTCAATCGAACCTCCAAACACGGATCTGCTATGGTCTTCATCGGATCCGCCCAAAACTGATCTACTAAGATCTTGACCGGAACCTCCTATTACGGATAAGTTGTGATCTTCAATCGAACCTCCAATCACGGATCTGCTATGGTCTTCATCGGATCCGCCCAAAACTGATATACTAAGATCTTGACCAGAACCTCCTATTACGGATCTGCTGTTATCTTCACAGGAACTTCCCATTATTGTTCTGCTAAGGTTTACGTCCGGTCCGCCTACCATAGATTTGTTGAAACTTCCAAAGTTGGTGTCCATCACAAGTGCTGAGTAGGCGTCCGCTGACCTGTCTTTTGTGAGCCCATTGTAAGTTTCATTGAGACCGGCAATGTTTGACATGCCGATGATTTCGTCCGAGCCACCTAATGATAAACGTCTGTATATTGTTGCTTTTGCCACTCTGAGTTTGGTATTATTCTGAAATACATAACAACAAAATATTATATTTACATTCCTATTGATTTCTTCGTTTAAAAAAATTTGGTTCATTTTGCATGAACCGCATGACCCGTAATGACGTCAGTAACGTCATGGCTGTTACTATTAAAAACTCCCACGTATTACTCCCCCTTTTCACTTAATACTAATTTTTGAAAGCGTTCGACTTAAGTTTATTTAAAAAAAATGAATAAAATGTAAATATAAGTAATGATTCTTATTTTGGTGCGGTTCATGCAGATTGGACGTGCACGCGAGAGCTGGCAAATTTACCATAAAGCGCTAGCGCGCTTTATGGATTTGCCAGCTCTCGCGTGCACGTCCAATCTGCATGAACCGCACCAAAATAAGAATCATTCCTTAAATATTACATAAGATAAAGTAAATCGTGTATAAAACTACTGTGCTTAAAAAACTATTTGTGATAACAAAACTAGCACATAGGAAACATTAGAAAACAAAAGGTCGGTGAAACGTTCTTCAAAATAAAGGAGTATTAGTTGCTTTCGTGACATAACATCAGTAAGTTAGCTTATTCCTCGGTAATGTATACGGACAGTTCAAAAACAAGACAAAACCTGTTTTGCAATAAGAATATGGAATTTAACTCCTCTTTCCAGCAAAGTGAATATGTCTGGTGAACTTCCCGGGACCACTTGATTTGAATGAAATTAGATTGGCGCTCGTTGTTTATAATTGTCCAATGTAGACGGAGTATGGGACGTTATTCAATTATAATTCTTGACGAAACTTAATATGAATAGGAATGTCGCATATAATGAATAAGTGACAGATCTATTACACGTCCACATAATAATAATAAAAATAGCTATAAAATACTAAATCGTACATGTATAGATATTTTACGAAGTGATCAATGACAAAGTAAAATATTCTCATCTGAGGGATTTGTAACCCATTTGCATTATGCCGAAATTCGTCTACCTTTCTGTACACTAATCCTAACTTAAAAAATCCAGATAATTATCAAAAAATAAATTACACATCAATCAAAACATATTTATTTCGTTAAATCCAAAATATTGATCCCACATGTTCGTTCCATCAACAACTATGTTTAAACCAACTCCCGAGACATCTGACGAGAACTCCAATCAATGACCATTGCGGCAACATTTAGCATGTTTAGTGGGATGAAACGGGCTCGAAAGTATTTTGGTAGCTAGCTGAAAAAGTACGATTATAATAAATGATGTAAAATGAGCTCTTCTACATAAGCATGTTGAAAAGATATCTTTAAGAAAATTCAATGAACTATTCAAATAGCCCATTGACAATATTTTATGTTTCGTAATTTAAATGTAAAATGTACTTCAAAAATCTTAAAAAAATAATTGGAACACCACGAGCTCATGAATAAGTAAAATATGAATCACTGGATATCATTTATAAATATATATATACCTTGTGAAATGAGTACGAATAACTTGAATACCATTATGGTTATGTGAAAATTTTAAAAGGTTAATAAGATTTGTAATATTATGGTGTAGTTTTGGCTCAGTTTTTATTACTCATGTTTATAGCATTGCGGTTTTTTCTATGATCTTTTGAATAATCACTATCTACGTTCACAATAATTAGTCCACAAATGTTATGCCACTGACCGTTCCGAGGCTGTTACCTTCTCTTTTTCGTTAATTATTTGTGGTGATTATTTAAAAAGTGTTCATTTCATAAGCCAATGCTTTTTGGTTGTGTGGGGCGGCTGTATTCTCTTTGTGAGGCAATTCCTGGCCTGAAGGTTATAAAACTGATATTGGAAACCAGTCTCAAATCTTATGCATGTGACTGGTCGCCATTTCAGCCAATCACATGCTTGAGATTTGAGACTGGTTTCCGTACTCAGTTTTATAACCTTGGGCACTGATATGCATATTTCACTTTTTCACGAGTCTTTCAGATTGACAGCATTAGACAGCATTATGAGAAATATTCATTTACAACTTTAGCAGTATTTAAAGAAAATGTACATCTTACTATGAGCGAAGACTTGGTGAGACAAAGTGCGAATGTATTCTAGCTCCCAGGTAGAGACGCTATCATTTGAAATTCACTTCAGCGCTATTTATGCAGTGTGGCGACCGTAAAAAGTCTCACCGTTCATAAAGTCAGTACTGTTATCATTAAAACAACCCGTTACCGACGTCGTACATATATCAGGGCTATCCGAACAACCTTTTATGGGGTTGTCCTGGTTATCTCAGTTGGTTGCGTCGTCGGAATTGCAGGGCTAGGCGCTGTCGCCTAGACGGTGCGGGTTAGTTCCCAGCTAGAGACAATATCATTTGAAGAAAATGATTACATGATTAAATACCGAACTTCGAACCACTGTCTCCCATGGTGACTTGTACGATACATTATTGGAAGATCGTACCTACAATTTACGCAATTCTGGCCAAATAATCACGGAATAACACCATCTGGTAGCATGCATTTTTCCCAAATGAGCGAGCGCAATACCAAGAGTCAAACCAAGTACAACGAAATTTTTCCACACTGAAAACTTTATTACATGTATCAACCTGCCGATCGGCTTATGTACCCAAACAAATTTGTACTTCTATTGCGTATTATAATGAATTAGTTTTCGCATTAACATGTTTGTTTGTTGTTTTCTTTTGCCTATTTGTCTTCTATCAGTTATATAAATTATAAAGTAATTTTTGAAAACTTGTATTTATACCACGTCTTCAAAATCCTAGGAGTTATAGTTCGACTTACCTTAGTTACGACAGAAAGACCTAGAGATCGAGTAGTAAACACATACTTTCAAGAATTGAAAAGCTTTTTAACTGACGATTGCAATCGTTGTCTATGTACAATTCATTGGTTGGCTAAACGCGATGTATTTATCAGCTAACTTGGATAATAATGCTAAAATCACAGTGGCGTATCGGCCGCGGTGATTATTAATGCTCCCCTGATTTATAGTTAAAAGCACATTATTGTTGTTTTTATCTCATTGATCGTTGTAATGATAAATAAAATAAATTGGGTACAGGTGTCACATGATGATGATTACGTTGATAATAGGTAATCCGCAAAACCTTGCTAGTGGTAACATGGCTAGCTTAAACGGTTACGTCCTCGGAATTATGTTGCTAGGCGCTGTCGCCCGTACAGGTTCGATTACCAGTGTATTCGTATAAAAGTTTACTCAATCATCTTTATTCGATGCGGAACGGTTCATTATTTTTATTACCAAGAAAATATAAAAAGAACATGTAAGTGACCGATCTTCATGCATAATTACCTTACTCTTCGGCCGATTTAATTTTCCTGAAGGCATGATGAAAGTGGAAATGTCTTTGAAATGTTGGAGCTGTGAAAAGTGAGTCGGTGGTTACTTGTTTGCAGGAATTTAAGAAAGAAAAACATTGTCTAGAAATTATGAACCACTCGGAATTTTAACGAGACTACATCATCGAAACAAATTTATTTGTAAACATGATAGATTAAAGTTAACTTTCTGTTCAACATATGAATTATAGAAAAAATGTTGTTTACGATTTTATAATTACTCTGCGTTCTAATCTAGCTTTATTGCATTTCAAACGTTAACAAAAATAATACATTTATTTGGTTAATAAACAAATTAAAGTGCAAGGTGTCATAACTTTTAAATATTTGAATAGTACGTGAAAATATCTTCCCACTACGCACTTAGTTGAAGCTTACATGTAAATTATTGCAGATGTATTTAATACGTCAGAAAGGACGTACATGTACATGTTTATGTAAACGCGTTTTATACTGAAGTATTATTAACAGATACAAGTAACATTATAAAAAGACAAAACATTACTCAATAAAAAGAGAATCTATTAACCAAAGTGTATTACCTTAATAGGTTTATTCAATGTCATTTTCTTATTGCTGTACTTTTCTATTTCTTTTATCGGATTTGCTATCGTTTAAAATTCTATAATCAATCATTTTATTGAATGATATTTTAGCAGAAGGAATTTAAAATTGCAAAATTATGTGTGTTTACTATAAACGATCAAATATGATTATATTGAATACCACTCAACTTACAGATAACATGCTGTGTGCATTTTTTATTAAATACTAGAAAATTTCATATGTCTTATCAACTATCATATGTGTGTACCGTTTACTGATAACTTAAACTAAATACTTTTATCTCAGAACAAAAAGCAAGATACAATTTGTTATCTCTTTTGTCGACAATACAATTCTTAACGTCAGTGTCTTCTATGATGGTGTGCACCATGTTGAGGTCTCCTGTAAGCCGAGTGACAGCTTTTTTACCACAACTGCACACTTGTATATAACCTAATCTGTCCAGTGTAATGCCCCACGGTCTCTCAAGGTCTTTGGCCTTATACATATCCTTGATCTTTCCATTCAAGTCTAAACTTAGCACTGTGTCGTTACCATAGCTGCAAACATATAAAGTACTGTCATCATTACTTATAGCTATACCACGTAACCAATAGAACAAAGTGTTACTGATTTTCTTGAGAATCTCGCCTTGCACACTAATAACATATATGTCGAATCCGTCAGTGGCATAGAACCGTTCATTGCTGTATATCATACCGTACAGCGAAAATCCAACTTCTATAATCCTATTAGTATAACTAATAAGTCCAGATGATGACACTAAGAAGAACAAAACTTTTCCCTTCCCTCTGAACGACACTGATACGGCTACTTGCTCGTCATTCACTGCCGTCAACGACCATAAGCTTTCAGCTTCACTAATACTTTTCTCCGAAGCAACACGTCTTCTTCTTGTATCAATCACCTTTATGGACTTGTTTTTATCATCCGTGACCACACAGAAATGTGTCTGCACCATGGTTATACCAGCCGTTATGGGCTTTTCTTTATCCATGCTTGTACTTAAGTTGATTATTGATAGCAGTTTAGCTTCTACTTTTATTTCCGCCTCTGAAGAAAAATTCGATTGTGCTGCTCGGCGTCGGAGGTTCAGTTCCGATGGTTTATCTTTTGAGTTTTCAATCACCCTTGTAGGGTTGGCGGAACTGGCATTGGAAATACTTTGTATTTTGTGGTCCTTAAAAGCCTTAAACCTTGCATGGTTACTGAAACACTGACCACAAAGATACTCTGGGCAATTTTCACAATATTTCACAGCTGTTGTACTGGTACCAGCTTTCTTACATGGTTCGCACTGATTATTTTGCAATTCATCAGACTCGTCCCCTGAATCTGAGTTCATATCGTTTTCATTTGACTCGTCGTCGATGGACCCGATGTGAAATTCATCGGACCCGCCCATCATGGACCTGCTGTGAAAGTCATCGGAACCGACCATCATGGATCTGCTATCATAATCATCGGACCCGGCAGTTATGGATCTGCTGGCATATTCATCAGACCCACAAATCAAAGATCTATCGTAGTCATCGGAGCCGTTCGGCAGGGATCTGATACAATCTTCCTCTACATCCCTATGAATAGAGTTGCTAAAGTTGCCTCCCTCTGCCATTGTTGAAACCCGCTTCGTTCCCTGAGATGTAATTCATAAAAATCATTTTATTTTACATTTTCAGAAAACGATCCTGTTTTCTGTTTTCAGAAAACCAGTTTATTTTCAGAAAGTTCTGTGAACCATCCTAACTTTATTTCACAATGTGATTACTTTTGTAATGTAGTTAAACCCGTTGTGTTTTATAAGACACCATTTTCATAAATTATGCCACTTATGTCAGCTTCATAATTTCACTTTCGTTTTAATAATATGCATTCTAAAATGATATTTATAAATGACATTCTATTAACCATGGTGAATTTGTCGTTATTGCACTTTCGTTTCGATTAAATATGAATTGTAAAGCAATAACTTTATTTTAAATGACTTACTCTACGTTTTGATCAGCTTGAATTTCATTCCACCAGCCAATAATTAATGAAGTTTAGGAATCAACTTCATAATGTCACATATACGGAAGTTTAAATTACATAGTACGTACATGTTGACCGACAGACGTAATCGATATCATGTTATAGTTAAAAATAGAACGACATAAGTTTCAAGAGTTGTCGTTCTTGCAATTTATCTCTGCTCACATTATTGTTAAGATATTTTACGGAGCATATCCATAATGTCTCGATCAGTTTTAGCAGTAAATGGTTAATCATACTAACGTTACTCGTCTACGTTTCAAAAGAACATCTGTTTATCTCAATTAATAGATGAACCAATTTTAGTTGGACACTATTCAGGGTGAATATGTTTTGATAATTTGACATGGAGAATAAGTTTTGTCTTTGCATTTTAGAGAACCTGACATGGAAGTTAAGCGAGAGACACTGTACCTCTTGCTATCATTTTTTCATGGAGTTTTCCAGCTTAACAATGGTAGCAGTCTTGTGTGTATGAATAACAAATACCGTGCATTTTATTCAAAATACAAAAAAAACACACTAAGAAATGCAGTGCGAATATTAGAAGCTATTTTAATGTATTGTTCGAGAGCCGTTCAAGTATTTCACCCAGACAGATCTCAGTCATTCATTGACAAGACTTGCACTAGGATCAGGACACACTAAAGCTTTTACTTACATGTTTTAAACGAATAACCTGAAAACATGTATTATTATGAAGTATATTTTTATTATGCCCCCGCCATGTAATGGCGGAAGGGCATATAGTGTTCACCCTGGCTGTGTGTGCGTGTGTGTGTGTCAGTGTGTGTGTATGTTCGAAAATCGTGTCCGCTCTGTAACTTTGTTATTTCTTATTGGATTTTAAAATAACTTGGTATGAATGTTCACCATATCAAGGCGGTGTGTCGCGTACAACACACATGCCTGTAGGTCCAAGGTCAAGGTCACTGTTACTAAAAATAGAATTTTCTTGTCCGGGCTGTAACTTCCTTATGAATGGAGGGATTTCAAAATAACTTGGCACAAATGTTCACCATGATAAGGCGGTGTGTCGCGTACAACACCCATGCCTGTAGGTCCAAGGTCAAGGTCACAGTTACTAAAAATAGAATTTTGTTGGAAAAATCTTGTCTGCTCTGTAACTTTGTTATTTCTTATTGGATTTTAAAATAACTTGGTATAAATGTTAACCATATCAAGACGGTGTGTCGCGTACAATACCCATGCCTGTAGGTCCAAGGTCAAGGTCACTGTTACTAAAAATAGAATTTTCTTGTCCGGGCTGTAACTTCCTTATGAATGGAGTGATTTCAAAATAACTTGGCACAAATGTTCATCATGATAAGGCGGTGTGTCGCGTACAACACCCATGCCTGTAGGTCCAAGGTCAAGGTCACTGTTACTAAAAATAGAATTTTGTTGGAAAAATCTTGTCCGCTCTGTAACTTTGCTATTTCTTATTGGATTTTAAAATAACTTAGTATAAATGTTCACCATATCAAGACGGTGTGTCGCGTACAATACCCATGCCTGTAGGTCCAAGGTCAAGGTCACTGTTACTAAAAATAGAATTTTCTTGTCCGGGCTGAAACTTCCTTATGAATGGAGGGATTTCAAAATAACTTGGCCCAAATGTTCACCATGATAAGGCGGTGTGTCATGTACAACACCCATGCCTAAAGGTCAAAGGTCAAGGTCACTGTTACTAAAAATAGAATGTTGTTATAAAAATCTTGTCTGCTCTGTTACTTTGTTATTTCTAATTGGATTTTAAAATAACTTAGTATAAATGTTCATTATATCAAGACGATGTGTTGTGTACTATACCCATGCCTGTAGGTCCAAGGTCAAGGTCACTGTTACAAAAAATTGAAATTTCTTGTACTGGCTATAACTTCGTTATTAACAGAGTGATTTCAAAATAATTTGGCACAAATGTTCACTATGACAAGGCGTTGTGTTGTGTACAATTCCCATGCCTGTAGGTCCAAGGTCAAGGTCACTATTACTAAAACCAAAATTTTCTTGTATGGGCTGTGAGTTTGTTATTTATTATTATTGGATTTTAAAATAACTTGGTATAAATGTTCGACATGACAAACGTGCATAGCGGGGGCATCCGTGTCCTATGGACACATTTCTAGTTTCTTATCAAATACAATCGGGAATCTACTTACCTGTAAGGTACATTTAATGCCGATTGTCATCCTGCTTTTAAAGGGTAAAGGGTACATTATGATAACGCCGATTGTCATACTGCTTTTAAAGGGTCAACGCCCAAAATAGTTTTTTTTCTATTAACAAGACCCTCTTAATTATGTACTATCTAAAAATAATCGTTTGTATTTCCTTTCAAATAAAGTTGCCGATGGAGGTAAAGTGCAAAGCTGAAACATGAATATCGCGACGCCCAGAAAACACACTCAGCCAAACGGCAGAGAGGAAAAGAAAGCATGGATTTAAAAATTGATCAATTGCAATATGAAACCACAAGCAATATACAAAAAAAGAACCTAAGTTGGTACCATAATCTGCAGGTTATTTTTGTTTACACCATATTGCAACAGCAATCTGAAGATCCCTAAATTTGAACGCAACATGAAATCAACATATACCTTCAGAATTGACTTTCCCTATATGCTTTAAAACGTTTTGTGCAATACTTAATATGGTACTTATGGAGTTCGATCAATTATTTTATCTGGTCGCAAAAAGGTCATCGTTTATTCCAGTTCTGCCTTAAAGTTCTTTTAATTTTATTTTGCATGCATTTATATGTCATACTGCCGATAAGTATGTCAATTCAAATAGGATGTCACAAACAATTAACGAAAAAGAGAACCTTTGGGGATACCGCCTTGGAACGGTCAGTGGCAAAACAATTTGCCACTGGGGGTTTAAACAGGTTCTAGGGTGCACCAACCACACACTTGCCCCAACAGGTTCTCGTATCACAAAACAAGTACAAGCTCGATTTGTTTCTTTTATCCCGGTCATCGTGTTCTTGCTGATTTTACTCCAGGAGCTCTGGTCTCGGTAAGATCATTGAGTACCCGCCCTTTGGCTTTGCAATGCTATTAGCTTCTTATGGTTTATATGTTTGTGTACTTTTGCATGCAACAGTGTTGAGCCGATAAGTGGGTTGGAGTTGTTCCACCAAGACAACTTGTACTTGTTTTGTGATATGAGAACCTGTTGGGGCAAGTGTGAGATTGGTGCACTATAGAACCTGGTTTAAACCCCCAGTGGCAATTTGATTTGCCACTGACCGTTCCAAGGCGGTAACCCCTCGGGTTCTCATTTTTGTGAATTGTTTGTGGTGTCTTTTTTGAAACTGATCATTTTATTAACCACGCTCTCTCCCTCTCTCTTCTGCTTGACTGTATGGGGAGCTGTGTTTTCTGAATGTGGCGATTCCTGATATGCATATTTCACCTTTTTTTTTTCAAAAATTCGTATTAAGGGCTTACTACACTCCTCCCCAGCACGTTCAGCGATAAAAAGAAAATTATGAAAATCTCAATAGAGGCATAAAGCATGACCCTTTGTCTAGCAAGGCTGAAAATGCATGACCATTTTTCTAATGAGTCTGAAAATTTCATTAGCCTTAGTCAAAAGATGAGAATTTTATAGAACTTTTACTAGGGTGTACTGGATTATACTAGTCTAGTTTTATGCTAAAGAAAATATCAGTGTCATGGTTCAGATAAAAATAAAAGAAAACAACAATGGTTATACAATTTGGATGCATCATAAATTAGAGATCAAAAATACTTGTCCTTTTGACTAAAACTAAGTTGATCTGCTATTCTGGCTTCGGACAACACAGTCCTTAACAAGGGAGGTAAGTTTAAATAATGATACGGGTTCGTTAGAACACATATGGGTAAATATAAACACAGGAGTAACGTCCTGACCGACCCCCCTTGGAGTCAATTAATTGTCGCATCACTTGTTTCTACACTCCAATACACTGTCTAGCATATTGGTACAATATGTTTTGTATTAAAACCAGGTTATCTGATAATTTTAAATAACAAAAATAAAGCAAAACATCGTAGTTTTATACAGTAATTCGCTTGTCCAATTATTTTGAATTTGCCGGTATCACTCGTTTTTAACAAAGTACTCTTTCAAACAAACATTCATATTCGAAAGGAAACTTGTTTACACAAAAATAAATTATTTCAATGGTTGAAGCTATATAAAACAGGAACTTTTAAAAAAATATGAAAAAAATGCTCACTTTCAAAACAGAAATTGTACGACTTTTTGCCAATGTTTCTATTATCTAGTAAGATGGATTTTGATACCCTGAATGATGTTTATATACCCTAGAAAGAATCTGAGACAGCTACTTTCGTGTACTCCAAAATAGCCGAAATTTTTAGAGTATTAAGAGGAATGATTGGTGCATCTAAGAATAATTAACTCATTTGAAAATCGCTATATTTTCTGATATATAACAGCATTTGCATTACTTTTCGAACATCCCTCGTAAAGCAGCTTAACTTAAATGCAATGGAACAGCGTCATCTCGTTCATGAATGTTTTGAAATGTTAGCTGTACACTGTGGACCTTCTTGATACATCATTTAACGATGCTTATTGCTAATATATATCAATAGATCGCAATGATGGGTCGTTTAGTTGGTGCTTAGCAAACTGAGTTGTATATAAATTATATACTTTAGCAACAGAATTCTTTTCTGCATCTACCACCCAGTAGAGCGGCTAACTAAAAAATATGACAAAATAATGCACATAATAAAAAAGCATGACATTTTGCAGAAATGATGCTCGGTCCAATACAAACAAATTTAGATATCGAGGCATTTCGGAAAATTCCTAGTTCCGGTTTCAAAATTGCCGCCATTAAACTTACCGGTAATAATACACAGAAAAAATGTTTTGTGCTACTTTAATATGAAAAAAAAAGTTATTTAATGTAGATAAATATTAATATATGTCTTTACATCAATTTATCGAATAACTTTAGCAGGAATATGATCAAAAAAAGAATTTTAGCTATAATTCAATATGGCCGCCATGAGAGCTACACAACAAGATACAATTCAGCAACACTACGTTTGCAATTAAACTTCGAAACAGTATTAAACAAACCTGATCATTCAACGAAACAATATTTGAAACACCTTTTATATCTTAAACGTTTTTTTTTCTAGTTATCTTCTCCTCTCTTTTCTAATGTCTTATTTTTCTCCTTTTTTTCTATTTAAACATCAACGATCAAACAGTGCATCTGGCTAATAATATTATACTTAAATATAGATAACTAACAACAGAAAAAGCAACCTGTTCATGTACTTGCAATTTATAATTAACCTTTCTTGAGTGTATTTTTGTAGAATATATGTATTTCAAACACGAAATAAATATTGGAATAAAAGAAAAAAAACATTATTTACATGTAATCTATATAACATGTATATTCATACAGTTGATCAAAGGCAATAAAGAATCAAATACCGAGAAAAAAACCCAACTTATATCAATTTAGCAAAACAAGAACATAGCATAAGCCTTAAAGAAAAAAACTGACAGCTGATTAATAAAATTAAATTTAAAGTCTTAAAAATGTGATCATAGTTCCTATATATTAAACCTATGCATTCTAATCAAAATAATCAGTAAAACAAGTTTGTACATTTTACAGATAATACTTTACACTATTAAAGTAAACCCACCTCTCTATTAACATATTCAGGATAAATATTGCTGATTGGGTACACGATTCTTTTTTAAAGTTAAATATGCTTATCAAGTACTGCCACAACCAGAAAATACAGCCTCCCCATACAGCCAAATGGTAGAGAGGAAAAGCTAGCATGGGTTTATTAAATTGTCAATGTATAATGTGACACCTCAAAACATTAACGACAAAGAGAACCGAGGTATTACCGCTGGATGCAAATGATACACCAAATTTTTAACAGTGATCGAAAATTCTTTTCACTTTCATAACACTCGTCTTCACAGAGTAGAAATGTCCCCAACATTGAAACCAGTTCATTCCTAAACCACGTGTAGTGTGATTACCGCTGAGGTACAGTCTATTGAGGTTACTAAAGTGACAGCCGCTGTACCACCAGGCTCCTTTAAATAGGGAGGCGCAGCCACTACTATCCCTGTCATATGTAGCGAAAACACGACCATTGTGGAACGACCCCAAGGCATCTCCACAATCGCCACCGAATCATCTAATAGTGAGCCGGTATCGATCTACAGCTGGGGCGACTTTAAATACTGTGTACTCCGCGTAGGCGCGCAATGGCGTAACGTCCACAAACGTCTCCATTTCAATCCTCAGACTGCTATTTTCTAATGTGAGGTGGTAAATATTTTCTAATCCGATCCAGTATTCACCAGTTCTGTTCCCAAATCCATTCACATAATCATCCCAGGGACGGTAGAAGTTCTCTGACCCATCCTGACGTCGTTGGATAACAGTCCATCCGCCATTTTTCATGTCGCACCACGCTTCTACTGTGCCTAGGATTATGTAAACTCCGTCATCGACAACGCCATTTTGGTAGCGTTGCAGGCAATCTTCTACAACAGCTGTTGGTCGATGATAACGTGCAGTGAACGTTGAATTTCGGCAAATCTGTACAGAAAATATAGCCGCAAATCAAGAACATTAACAACTGTATGAATATATTTAAAATTATATAATTTCTTTTATCATAAAAAATAAACTGTTTGAGGACCGAAAATAAAAGAGGACTATTTAAGAACTACTTTAAGTTAAATGTATTTTGAGGACGTCCGTAGTTATAAGACTAAGTCCAATCTGTCATTGTTATGCTACACCACGCTGAAATTAGTTCGAGGGTCCAAAATCATAACACATAATGGTGTATGGTAATATTGCATCATTTATGCCTAACATGAAGCACAAAATATAACAAGCATAAGACCAGTGCCCAAGGTTATAAAACTGAGTTTGGAAACCAGTCTCAAATCTCAAGCATCTGATTGGCTGAAATGGCGAACAGTCGCCATTTCAGCCAATCAGATGCTTGAGATTTGAGACTGGTTTCCATGCTCAGCTTTATAAAACTGGGACCAGTCTCCGTTTGATCAATTAGCTGCTTGAGATTTGAAACTGGATTCCAATCGAAGTGTTATGATCTCGAGTTAAGTATATATCAGTTTGACAATTGTGGTCATGGTGGTTGAAAATACTAGGTCAAAAATAATCTGAAAATACCACATTTAAGGTTAAATGTTCACCGCCATATGCATACTATCGTTTGGAATCGATCGAAATGGTACTGTTTATTGTTGTAAATATTGAGTTGCGCACAACCCGGGGTTATGGCATCTCCATTACTGACCATGAACAGGCTTTATCAAATAAAGACTGCAATATTTTCATATTTTTCGCATATTTGTCGTGTTCGGTGGCTTTCAGAGTTCCCTTTTCATCTATTTGTATATTGATGATTACCTATTCCATAGCTCACAGAACATAAAAAGGTTTTTTTTCTCTCATGGAAATGTAGCAAATAGCCCGACTTTGTGAACTATTATAAATTATAATGTTACAAATGATCAAGTTTGGCAATGAACAATAGTTGGCGTAAAGTCAATACCAGTAAATTAACATCCTGAACCAAAAGCAGTTCATAATATTACCTTTTTAGTTTAAAATATTACCATTCTAGTCGAAATCTTGTAATGTTTTACATATTAATCGAAAATCTATTTACCTTTAATCCATTTTCTGTGTACCCATATATCACACTTGTTTTGTTTTCTGAGAAAACTACTTTCTTGTCCTTTACTTTGTTGCACAGGCAATTTTGTTCGAAATTTTCAATGAAATAGAACGACTCACCGTTCAGTTTTGAGCAAAACAAGGAGCATCCTAATACAGAGTGTGTCCAGTGTTTTTCAAATACCAAAGGATAGTTTACATCACTATTAGTAAAGAATATTTTGTCATAGAAATACAGTCCAGTCGTTTTTAACTCGTCGCCAAATGCCAGCGTACTAAGAAAAAATACTGTTTTTGTAAACGTTAAAAGCAAACAGTTTGCAAAAGAAAACCTTCTTAAACAATCTAGAATAAAATGCATTGTTTAAGTAAAGTTATTTTAACAGAAATTTAATTGTTAGTTTTGTTTCAAGAGAAACTCAGTCTATGAACATCCTTGTAGTTTATGCGTTCTGATCTTTCAGTCAATATCGTTTGCTATAATTTTATACGAACACCTTAAATATTTTAATTAGTTTTAGTTGATTGAGTAACAGGTCTATCACGTTCCGGTCAGTGGCATGCTTTAAATTTTTTAATGGCAAATAAATCTCATATTACGAAGCTTAAATTAGCTTTGCATCATTTAAAAACTAATTAAGACTAATCCGAACACAAGGTCATCACAGAGAGAGCTTACCAAAAATTATATCTGGGTTTTAATATTCTGACTGTACCAGACTATAGCAAAAACGAAAGATTCAATGTCTGACACAGGATATGCTTTTTTTAGGAAGACAGATTTTTTTTCTTCTAAAGATTAATGTAACGGTTACAGAATGAATGAATACCTTATGAAGCACAGACGCATCATTATCTCTTTTGATGCACTTCAAGATAAGTTTTGATTCGCTAAAATTCACACTTCAGATCCTATTAAGAAATAATTAGAATTAGCGTGAAAAAGAAACTTTCGGATATTTTAATGAATAATAAACGTTACAGAAAATTATTTTCATGTTAACTTACGCATTGATTAATCAATAATACAAATAAGGCTATCTGTGTGACGTATAGCAAGTCCTAATAGCGCCACATAATTTGACGACAGTAATCATTTGCTGTAAAGGGTTCGATTGGTCCAGTTCAAAGCTAAACTTTTTATCAACACCGAATTACTTTTTACCTCCACATGCACACCTTCGTTTGGGATGGATATAAACGGGTAATCTGCGTCAATATTGAGTAGACTTCAATCCGGGGCGAGTTGGCATGGGCAGTTATATGCATTTTTATGAATGCCCATCAACAGGTTAAGAAGTTAAGTTTAAGTCATTCAAATTTTTTTTTCATTAGGCGCTATTGACTATTAGCTATGTTAGGTTATAATTCATGCCATGGGGTATGTACGACGTCAGAGCATATTGTACCATTTAACGCTAACAGTAAGCACACACTGTAACAAAATAAATTTCATTTTTACACCAGTTGTCGATAAAATATACAGTTTATTTCTTGCAACAACAGTTTCAGTAAAAAAATGAGCATACAATATTATGTATCGTGTTCGGTATAGATCAGAGTTTCCTTTGTTTTTATAAAAGGTATATCAAATAGTCGATGTCTTAATTAAATTTGTGTCACTGCAACCTTAGTGAACTAGCTTTTTTAAAGTGGCTTAACGCTGATAAGCTTACCTAGAGAGTTTTTTTGAGAGTTTTGTCAATACTCGTCAAATTGATAAAAACAGGAAAGAAGATATATATCGTTTAAGATCAGTTCAAGTGAGAAATAAATAATGAGGCGGATTTAGTAATTGTTCAATGACATATAATTGATAAAATGTACCCGGATCCTCTTGTTAGGTTCATCTAAAAGTGGGGCACAAACTACATAAAGTTTAAACGGTTGTCACAGTTCGCCACCCGGAAGCGTTTTTGCGCATGCGTCAGAAGACTAGTGAGCTTGCTTGAAGACGTGACACTGAAAAGCTTACGTAGAGAGAATTTTTTAATAGGATTTTTGACTTTCGTCAAATTTTGTAAAACCGAGAAAAAGATAAATATCTATTATGAACAGTTAAAGTGAAAAATACATAATGTAGTCTGGTACCCGACGTACTATCAATAAAAGTAATGACAGGGGCAGGTAACCAGATTATAAATTATGAGGCGGATTAAGTATATGTGAACTGACATTCAATTTATAAAATATACCCGGATACTCGTGTAAGGTTCATCTAAATTTGAGGCACAAAGTATATTAGCTGTTCGACCTTCAGTCGAATGTCGCGGCCAATTTTGCGTGCAGGCGAAAAGTTTAGTAAGGCTGTAATGAAATGAAAAAATGGTTTGAACGTTCATATTTCAGACCTAGGTTTTGTTCTCATTTTTGTATTTAAATTTAATTTTTTATAGAAATCGAGTTTCGTTCAATTTAGATTTAAAAAAAAAACTGGAACAGTGATGGTATATAACTGCAAATTATCTTAACATCGGGAAATGTCTACAACAATTAGTAGTAAATGATATTTGCTTACTGTGTCTCTCAACTTACATATATGTTTATGGTTTGCGGTTTTTATGTCTGCTATCATAATTATTCATTTTGTGCATATGGATTGTTGCATGTTGTACAGAAAACGTGGCCTTAAATTCATCGTCGTACATGCCTTAAAGTTTGTACAAAAATGTGAAATATGCATATCAGGAATCGCCAACCTCACAAAACACAGTCTCTCCATGCAGCGAAAAAGAGAGGAAAATAAAGAATGTTTTTATTAGTGTGTCAAATTCATATAAAACGCCACAAACAATTACTAAAAAAGAGAACCCATTGGGTTACCGCCTTGGAACCGTCAGTGGCATAACAATTTTCCACTGGGGGTTTAAACCAGGTTCTAGGATGAAATAACTTCACATTTGTCCCAACAGATTCTCATATCACATGTATAGTTTTCTTCGTGAAATTACTCCAACCTACCTGCCAGCTCAACAATATTGCATGCAAAAGCACACAAACATATACAACATATGAAGCTAACAGCGTTGGGACCTAAGGGGGGGGGGGGGGGGGGGGTACTCAATGATCTTACCGAAACCGAGTACCTGGAGTAAATTCAGCAAGAACACGATGGCAGGAATAAACGAAACAAATCGAGCTTCTAGGTTCTTTTAAACAGATTCTCCATAAACCTTCATAAATTCTTAAACCCCTGCCACCCGTCGTGCAACCAAAGAAGTATAATGATCAACTGTATATAGGTTAATCACCATGCCTGCAGAGAATTGTAGAATATTATGTTGGTAACCTTTTTGTTTAAATTTACAGATGATTTGTTCGAATAAACGGAATTGCCTTTTTTCAGTTTAAAAATAAATCTCCATTTAAATAAGAAAAAAACTGGCTGTTAAATACCTTGTTGCAAAAGTAATTTATACTGCACCTGTATTTTTTAATTAAATTTGGGTATCGGCGATAAAACTTACTAAAGGTTTTCCTTAATTTGTGATACCGATAACATTGTAAAAAGGTGAAATATGCATATCAGGGATCGCCACATTCAGAAAAACAGCCTCCCCACACAGTCAAAAAGAAGAGAGAGGGAGAGAGCATGGTTAATAAAATGATCAGTTAAAAAAAAACAGACACCACTAACAATAAACAAAAATGAGAACCCGATGGGTAACCGCCTTGGAAAAGTCGGTGGCAAATCAAATTGCCGTTGGGGGTTTCAACCAGGTTCTAGGGTGCACCAACCTCACACTTGTCCCAACAGGTTTTCACAACACATAACAAGTACAAGTTGTCTTCGTGAAAAGACTCCAACCCACTTATCGGCTCAACCATGTTGCATGCATAAGCACACAAACATATAAAACATAAGAAGCTGAGAGCATTGCAAAGCCAAAGGGCGGGTACTCAATGATCATACCGATACCAGAGCTCCTGGAGTAAAATCAGCAAGAACACGATGACAGGGATAAAAGAAATCAATCGTGTCACATGCGTGAAATCTCTTAAACAATACAACGATGTAATGTTTGACAAAGTTGTGAGAGAAACTAAAAGTACAACTTCGACTAATAGGTCACTTAATAGGTCAGTTTATCCTGAACTTTTTAAGTTCGTAACCTAATTTTTGTATTATTTGCCAAATGTTTTGTTTCGATAAACTGATACGATCTGGTAAAAGTAGAAAGCTTGGAGAGTATTTCCTGAAATGTTTACTATTGTTCTATAAATTGCTTCATTTACTGCAAGTAACACATTGTTTTCATTAGTTGCTAGTCCGCCAAGAACAAAATGTCTTTGAACACTTTTTTCACCGTTGTCGCGTTTTGCTTCGTAGGCGCTTGCATCTCAAAAGGTAAGTACTTTTTTCAAATTGTTATTTTATTTTCTGGGAGGGGTTTCTAAACAAATATTGATGAAATGGATTATATGATACAATGTGACATTATTTACTGCAAGTTTCTTTAAGGTTCTACGTATCAGTACTTAAATATTGTTTTCAAATTAGATCACACTTTATCAATAAACTGTAGAGAACAAGAATATGATGCAATTTTTTTTCCACTGTCAATCTACTTGTGAAAAGTCCAACGTGTCGGCAATGTTAGCGCTCGTTATCTATACATGTAGCAGTTCAATTAAGGAATGATTCTTATTTTGGTGCGGTTCATGCAGATTGGGCGTGCACGCGAGAACTGGCAAATCCACTAAGCGCGCTAGCGCTTTATGGTAAATTTGCAAGCTCTCGCGTTTATTCATTTGTTTTCATTAAATAAACTTAAGTCTAACGCTTTCAAAAATTAGTATTAAGTGAAAAGGGGGGGGGGGGGGGTAATACGTGGGAGTTTTCAATAGTAACAGCCATGACGTTACTGACGTCATTACGGGTCATGCGATTCATGCAAAATGAACCGAATTTTTTTTCCCGAAGAAATCAATAGGAATGTAAATATTTTATATTTACCACATTTGAGACATTGAAGTATTCCAATTCCACCCTGAACTGTAAATAGGAAATATTTATACAGAATTGTAATTTTCAGATAGAAAATATTCAGAAACTCCCATCTAAAAAGGAATCGCCACACTAACAAAACAAAGCCTCCCCACGCAGCGAAAAAGAATAGAGGAAACGAGAGGGATTTTTTGTTTGTGATAATAATGTTAATTCAGATAGGACGCCACAAACAATTAACGAAAATGAGAACCTTTAGGGATACAGCATTGGAACGGTCAGTGACAAAACAAATTGCCACTGGAGGTTTGAACCAGGTTCTTGGGTGCACCAACCTCACACTTGTCCCAACAGGTTATCGTATCACAAAACAAGTACAAGTTGTCTTGGTGAAATAACCCCAACCAACCCATCGGCTTTGCAAACATATAAAACATAAGAAGCTAATAGCAGTGCAAAGCTAATGGGCGGTAACTCAATGATCTTACCGAGACAATAGCTCCTGGAGTAAAATCAGCTAAAACGTGCACGCGCGATGACTACTTATACTGTATACAACCTAAACAAGTTTTTATCAACAATCATATGTTTCAAGAAACAAAGGAAACCTCCGACAATTTTTTAATGATGTAAAAGTCCCTTGAAGAAGGGGGAGGGGGATATCCCCCTGAAACTTTGTGATGGATTAAATTTGTGTTTCAGTGAACATTTTTTAAATTATGTTTCTTGAGAACTTTTACTTTTTAATGAAATGTTCATATTCAAAAGTTTGCATTTCCTGTTCGATTCATTTTAATGCAACTCATTTCTTTTATATTAAAATATTTTGTTAAAGAAATTTGCAAGATATCAAATAAAATTGTTCTAAATGGAAGCATAAATGTGAGTAAAACACTTGTCTGAAAGACATCCCAAATACTACGTGTAATCGTTTTATTGTCAATTATTTGTTAAGTGAAATGTCATACGTTTTACAGGTATAACAGCCTAAATGTTGTTTTATGTCTTCAAAAACGCGCTTTAACTGGCAACCATCTAATCAATTGCATTTAATTGATTGAATTATCATGGAGCCTAGCTGTTGTTTTATGTCTTCAAAAATATGTTTTAACTGGCAATTTTCTAATCATTTGTATATAAATGGTTGAATTATCTTGGAGCCTCGCTGTTGTTTTAGGTCTTCAAAAATATGTTTAACTGGCAATTATCTAATCATTTGTATATAAATGGTTGAATTATCATGGAGTCTCGCTGTTGTTTTTAATGTCTTCACAAAAGTTGTTTTCAATGACATTTATCTAATAATAAGTATAAAAAGTGTGAACTATCACGGAATATTTTCGGTTTATTTTAGAAATTACCAGACAGGAAATGTTGGAAATCATCACCGTTGATGGCTTGCAGTCTGATGAGCTGGCTTTTGATTCGGAGCTTGACTCGGAGTTTGACCTCGGCTTAACCTTCCCACGCGATTGCAAGTTGAAAAAACTGAAGACATTCGCCGAGAGTTGCAAACTGAGAGTAACCCCTGGAGGGAATCACTACATAGTGAAGGACCCAAAGACCAATCAGAAAATCACAACCATTCCGCATACTGTCAAAGAGAATGATGTATGCCGCAAGATCATCAAGATACTAAATAATCGTTGCTAGACAGAGTTACTTAGAATGCCTCGGCAGACTTTGTCAATTTTGTTTTGGACTTTAGTGTGCAGAGTCGCTATATAATCTTCATGCACTGTATACTTTAGTTAAAACTTGTGGACTTTCATGCATATAGACAGTATAGTCAGCATAACTTGAAGCTTTTGATATTTTTACTTTGTTCAAAGAGCTAATAAAATCCTAAACCTCTTGATAGACTTTAGAATGAATGTTTGCACTCTCTTGTTAATAGCCCAAAAATTACACGAGCACTCTAAATAAATCCGTTTAACGGACTTTCGTGTAGCAATTAAACATAATTCCTATTTTCGAGTTACAACATTGTTTTATTCTTTAGAAACCGAAAAATATAAAAATTAACTTAATTCTTAAAAATGATGACCTTTCACATGATTAGTTGTTACATTAAATAAAAATTTTCGGATAAGTATTGCTAGAACTGAACGTATTATACGTAGAAGTGTAATGTTAAAGGCCCAATAAACTTGTCAAACAGCATATTAATTATTAACCTAAACTAGATTTCACCTGTATGCATAATAACACAAACAATAAACCTTATAATAAGAAAAGGGTATTATCCTATTGATTTGCAGCATGTTTTGCGGATCGTTTATCTTGTTTACAAAACAAACAGCGAATCTTTCCGAGCTGATTTTCAGCAACTCTCTGCAGGCGACGGCCGCTAATTATGCAGAAATGCATAAACTGATGACGTATATCCCACTAAAAGCCGTTACCGGGATGGGTCTTATAACATTTACATCTTTCTTTGTTTACCTTGTAATGAAGTTAAAACTTAAAGAATCTCTATTTTTACGTTTCGATTGATTACATGTTTGCATGATTTTGTGTTTACAACTTTTATGTGAATGACGTCACCGCGTTCTGCGTTCCTACGGCCCACGTTCGGAAAAAAAACGATAACTTCTCGCCGAGTGATTGTAAACATTGGTTAGTAATTTTGTGCACAGGCGGCTACACGCCCCCCTCCCCCCGCCCCTAACCCCACCTCCCCGAACCCTGTGCTTGAATTTCACTAAATGACCTCTTAAAACAATATAAAGCACCACATGTATACATATAATAAACCAAAAATATGATTTAAATAAAAAAATACTAGGTATACCCTTTACTGGTATATTATCATAGACAAGGTAAGAAAGGACTCTGTCACTATCTATCTCTTTGTTAAAAATTTTCACCCATTAAATATAATCCTTTTCGGCCAGCACTTGGTACTTTAAATGCACGTGGTGTTACTTTCCTCGATTCCGAAAACCGATTGCCGAAATATTAATCCGTTTTTCATGGGCATCAGAAAAGGTAACCCCAGAGGCCAGTTTTTTGTGAGGTCGGAAACAATGTGGAACACGAAAAAATGCGATTTCGGTTATTTGTTAAAATGCACAGATAAAATGAACAATACCTTATCGTCAAATAACATGCAAGGACCCTTTTTTTGTCTATTTTTCTCTCGGTCTTCAAACCATGGGCCATTTCTTTCTTCGTATGAATTATAACGCTTAGTCTCCCATTTTGTTTTCTACGAGTGTTAACTGTCTCGATCGATTTCATTGGACGAAGGTTTCCGCTCGTAAATTTCCGACAATTTTCGTCCAATGAAATCGATCGAGACAGTTAACAAGTTTCTACAAACATGACAAACACATTTAGAGTACATTATTTTTTTAATTTTTGTAAACGTTGTTAGCATAACGAATAGCGCTCATAATACATGTCCGATTAGTCGAGTGGTCTAAAGCGCAGGTCAATACGTAGAAAAGTGCAATGCTAACAACGGTGTTTTAGGTTGTAGCTTCGAAAAATAATATATATACACTTGTTTATTTTTACTCAATTAGTATTTCCAAAAGATCTTCGAGAAAATAGTAAACGTCATGTTGATGCCTTTCTGCTTTACATATGACAAGTACAGCAGAAAGAAGTTATATACATGTATGAGCTCTTTAGATGCAGAAATAGTGAAAATGGTTCTTGAATATTGTGAGGAGGAAGCAGCATCAAAGAAAACGAAAAAAAATAAAATAAATTGAAGCTATAATTTGACATTTCTACAATGAAACTTAAAACAATATTTATCTTAAATATATATGTCTAAAAATGCGAATCGAACCCGTGTCGGATAAAAGTAAGGCCAGTTCTAGCTGAAGGTGTTAACCATGGCGCTATTGAGCCAATGTGATTGGAGTTGGCAAATACTTTTAATACGTTAATTCCCTTTTACTAGTGTTAATATTTTATAATAATAACTGTAAATATTGCCAAAATGTCTCGTTCGACCAATAATATAGTGTAAAGCGCCATGTTTAAATTTGAGTTTTTGTAATTTTGGCCCTTGTTTCGAATAAAACCGTTAGTTTTATGTACGAAACGCCAATTGATAGGAAATGGCGTTATTATGGGCAGTGAATGTTCCATGATTGCTTGCATTCCTGTGGGGATGTATCCCCGAAGTTCTATAGTCATTCCTCGAAGCATTACAATGAATGTACCAGGCAGCCGTGACAATACTTTTCATTTCTGCCCAATGTACTTGCAAGAACTATATAAATAAAAGATGTCGTTTTCAATAAGCTCGAAAAGTTTTATGTTCGGATGTTGTAAATATTTTATTGTAATTAAGTATCCGTGAAATATATCATGGTATTCCACAAAACAAACACAATCATAAATAAAGTAAACATTGTCCTGTTCATTTTCAAACTAATTACCGTTTAAAATTTTGAGAAAAAAACGCCAATCAAGAATGCAATAAACAACAATCAATTATATCTTGTCTAATTAAAATAATCAACAATTAAGCATATCCCCTCATCTTCTAATCATAAATATGCATCAAACATGAAGTAATGACTTAAAAATTGTCACAATCATTTCCGTTTTTTTTTTAATTTTAATGTGATAAGGAATACTTTACAAATGAGTTAATAAAATATCTTGACACTAATTATATCAGTAATATAATGACATTAATCACAATAAAATATATTATATTAAGTTGCTAATTATTTAAGCTGAATACCTTCGAATACCATGGAAATGAGGAATAACACTTGTCAAATTTGATTTAACTGTTCAAGGCGGAGGTATAATTAAAAATGATTTATGTACACTCAACTTAAGTTCTTATTGGTCATCAATTGTATTTGTTTACAATGTACGTATGCTAGTTTCGTTTCTTCTCTACGTCAAGAGACGTTGTGGAAATAACTGTTTTGTCTTTTAATCAATTCTCTTATGTCTATTTAATCTTAATTGATTGTTTTATTAAATGAATCCAATACCATTACTTACACAGCAGGGTCAAAATTAGAACAGTCTTTAATAGAAAGGGAGGTAATTTTAAAATTGGATATTTTGAAGGGGATTTATTTAAACAAATTTGCTGTTCATTAATAAGTGTTTATGTTTTTTTCCTACTAATGAGGGGTCCTTTTAAAACATAACAACAAATTTAAAGCAAATTTCTGTTTGCTTGACCTTTTTATGCAAGAAATGCATTTTTAGCAAAATTAAGGATAACTCTCAACAAACTGTTCCATTATTACAAGTCTTAGATTTAAGTTTAAGTTGAAGAATGTTGTTGGCATATAATCAAAACTAAAGAGTGGATTAAATGTCTTTCTAATAAAAAATACGGACAAAAAGTGACCAATTTGAACTTTTTTGAGTGTATATAATAGAAAATAATTCATGGACAAACTTGAAATTTTAGCTCGACCGTTCGAAGAATAAACGGAGTGTAAGCTACATATGCCCAAGACTCGATCCCGTCCCTATGTTCTGTTAAACGTTCCCCTCTCAACCAACAATTTTTCCAAGAAAATTAACTCTGACAGACTAATTTTTCTGTTTTCACCTTCCCTTAGCTCTCTGAACATTGTTCGACAGAATTCAGAAAAAGAAAGCAATAACTGAAATAAACAAAATATTTGTAAAACATATTATTAAAAGTATATATTAAAAATTGAACCAGATAACCAGGTGCCAGGCTACTTAAGTCCATGCACAACTAACCGGCCGGTTACTGGTTTATTCCCCTATGACACGGAATGTTAGATCATGGCAAATACTGTATTCCAGTTGCAATATAACGGGAACGTTTGGGTTGATAGTTTTCCTTTGTTGGAATGAAAACTAATTATTATGCAAAATAAAACAACAAGACTTCGGGCTTTACACAACCCAAATGTTTTCCACAACCAACTATACACGATGTAATCCTTAATCTAGTCTCGATATTGTTATATTCATATTTCGAAACTATAACATATAAGAATATATATATCATCGTAACCGTCGTCATCGTCAAAATACTAATCCTCCTTATAATAATAATAATAATAATAATAATAATAATACTTAAAATAATAATAATACTTATAATAATAATGTTAATTAGGTGGAAACATGTGCGTACTCATCGCATCGACGTCACTTGTCATTATTATGATGCGCAGTCCAATAAATTTTGAGCGTTTTTATTATAAACACGCCTTTTAAAAACGTCACATTGCGAACCATCAGTATCGAGATATATTAGATGGCGATACTCAGTTTATTGGTAACACCTGCCGACGTTATGTTCTACTAACAAAGGTAAGTCTAGTTTTGCTTTACGGGCTACGGATTAAGGCAAAATCAGATTAATACCAAATTAGTTAAAGTTATAAATAAAAAATTAATAAAACATATTTATTTTTATTTAAAAAAAAAGAAATAAAAATTAAGACAATTCTAGCAGTATTTTTCCATTTGTTTAAATAAAAATATAGATAAAATCTAAAGAGATATTAGAATTTAGACGTTTAAAAAGCATTAATATAGATGAAGGTTACTTAAAAAAAATAATCGTATGCGCGGCGGCTCTATCTTTGCTATGGATCATTGTATGAAAAGGGCGCAACAAATACAAAATTCAAAACAACGAGATTTTATTATTTTCAAAGTAGAAATTTGACTGATTATATTTTGAGTTTTGACTATCGCTCACTTTCTCAACTCTGGTTCGAACAGTTATATGCTCTTTCTTTACTGCTCATGGGCAGGCTCGACCAAACCGAGCCTGCAATATTTGGGTATTTTATCGTTTTCAGTGGCATTGCAAAATTACATTTCTCTATATATTTATCTTTCTGGTACACATATTTACACATTAAATTCAGTATAAATACCTATCATTTCCTTATGACTCACAGCTGAAGAATATGATACTTTCCCACAGTCAATATAAACATGTGTATGTCTTAAAATTTTAACCGGGGCTTTACAAAGGTACGCAAACCTTACAATTGCCCCAACAGATTTAATATGATCAAACATATGTCTATGGATATACATGGAATAAAAAGGAAATTATACATGCTGAGAAATCCACCAAGTGAAAGAAGATGATGATCAGTGCATAAAGTTTATGTAGTCCATTTATTTAGTTGACGTTACTTCCTTCATGACAAACAATCCTTAAATGGCCAAAAAGTCGATGTAATAAAATGTTAAAGTTTTTTTATTGTAATTTATTTTACCATTAATTTAGTTGTAAATATAGAAATAATAATTTAGTTGTAAATATAGAAATAATGAGAGACATCGTTTACTAGTTTTTAAAGATGTGAAGGATATTTAGTAAAACTCTGAGAAAAAATGGCAACCTTTTGTCGTATTCAGACTAATTAATTAGAAAAACGGAACTCAATTATCTCGGAACTCTATATGCCTCCATTATAGATGAATAGTTAAAAAAAACACATCAAAAACAATAAACGAAAATAACTTTAAACCCTAGGGTAACTGCCTGCAAAGGGTCAGTGGCAAATCAAATAGCCGTCCGGATGAACTTCTAGATTGCACCAACCTCACACATGTCCCTAAATGGTCTCGTGTAAACAAACAAGAACAAGTTGTTTCGATGAATTAGCTCCAACTTACCTATCAACTCGACAGGGTTGCAAAAACACAGAAACATATAAAAAATTAGAAGCTATAAGTATTATGAAGCCAAACGATGAGTAATCTATGATCATACCGAGACAAGAGCCATCAGAATATAAGCAGAACACAACGACATAAATGAAACAAACAGAGGTGAGCATAACAATCAACAGCGAATGGGAAATCACCAAGCATACAAAGCGCTTTAGAATATAAAATCTCTGTATAAAAAAACTGGCAGAAATAGATTGTTGCAGTATTGGTTATAAACTGCACCTGTATTTTTCATTTTAATCTGGATATCGGCGATAAAACTTACAACAAGGTTTCCTTAATTTGCGGTAACGATAACATTTGGGTTTTTGTATTTTTCCTGTCATGCAAAGATTACGTTTACTGAAATCTTTAACCCGTAAGATGTTTTGCGTTGAACGTCATTGTTTCAAATTACTTATTATTACATGTATAAGGATAATAAAACCAAATCTTTTATCCAGAGACCATATGTTGCTGAAACCTTGAAAAGTATTTATCTGAAATTGCAGCACTGAGGGTTTCATGTTTAACGCCATTTGCATACCATCTAAACTGTACTGTTTTCTTGTAAAAATATTAAGGTATGACCATCCTAATGAATACCTATATCAAGAAGAGTATCCAAGGGAGGTAACTATAGTAGTAAATTAGCTTAGAGTTCTGTCATGCAAGAGGACCAGGGTTCAAATCCCACTGGAAGCTATTTTTTTTGTAAGCCTAGAGCTTAAATAATTGGCATATTTCTTTTTTTCCTGTGTAATTCTGTCATTGAATATAAAATTCTCATGATTTAAACTAAAATAAGCAAAATAATCAAGATTAAAGGGGTTTTCGCTATCAGAATAGTGTTTATTCAAGTCATCAATTTGAAAATTTCTAAAACTGGACGGTAAACTTCTCTGAAATTTTGTTTAAATTTTGTTTAAGGTATATAGTTAAAAAATAGTAAAGTTTGGTATATTGCACCAATCAGGATTTTGCACAATTTTCATTAATTTAGTCTCGTGAAATATAAAAAAATGCATTTTTTAAATTTATTTGGTCAAAAAATGTCATTTTAAGATAAATTCTGTATTTATATATTATATCTTAAATTGGTTTAGTAAAATATAACATATTTTGGATGAACTGTAAAAAATTAGGGTTGAATTTATCAATAACAAAAAAATTTGTCACTGATTAACGAATTTGGATACTTTCACGTTTTTTCTCACTTTTTTAAATAAAAAAAGCTAAAAGTCTCAAAAACTACACGGTGAAAATCATTAAACTTTTGCATACAAGTCAGTGGTATGAAGCAGTTGATGAAAAAATAATCAGATGTTGGATTCTTAATAGTGCCCATTAGGATGGTCATACCTTAAGTTGCGCTTATCCCGGGGCTATGCGGCGATGCATTTCAATTATTGCCCATGAGCAGGCTCAATCGTACCGAGTCTGTAATATGTTCATATCTGTCGTGTTCGGTGGCTTCCAAAGTTCCATTTTCTTCTGTTGAAATAATAACTACTAGACTAAGTATACGTTTGCAATGCTTTATTCCGAATCGATATGCTTATACGATATGAACTTTTTATTGTTTTACCTTAACAACGTTTTAATACATAATAATTTTAAAACATATTCTACTATAATTTAAGACCTTTCATGTCAGACTTGTTTCGTTTGTATTTGCACTTTAACAAAAAAGAAAAGTCTCTTCAAAAGATACAAAACAATGTCCATTTGTAATTAATATAATTATAATTAACGAGGCGAGATATATTCGCTTGAAGGCAGCTACTATAATCATGATTATTCTTACAGTAAAAAACACCTACTATCATAAATGAACTTTGGTATTTACTTCAATGATTTGCCATGAACATTCCATAAAATTGGTGTTGTCGTTTGCCCCTGTCCTATAAATATCAACGAAACGTGACAACGAAACGAAACATGACCGTTCCAAGGCGGTATCCCTAAAGGTTCTCTTCTGTCTCTCTGTCTCTCTGTCTCTCTCTCTCTCTCTGTCTCTCTCTCTTCTTTTTCGCTGCGTGGGGAGGCTGTTTTTTTAGTGTGACGATTCCTGATAAGCATATATTACTTTTTTCAGTATAATATGGCTCTCCTCAAGTGTAAGATACGATTGTAATGGTAATGGTTTGAAACACATATTAAACCATGAATGACATACAACATTGTCAGTGATACTGGTCATGCTGTACAGGCATTTTAACAAAAAATACGAATAGTTGAGAGTAGACCAGGCACGTACCGCATACCCGAACTCAAGCTGCCACACGTTTCTCTAGCAAGCCTAAAGACCCCATCACTGAAAGGCGGGCAGGGCTTTCAGCGGTAAATTTGATTTTGACAGACACCTCAACAGTTACGGAAATAATAGTAATAGCAAACAACAAATCATTCTTTGTTTGAATGAACATATTAATATTGTACAATACTAACACGCACAATATTTAGCATTAAATTAAATATTAATAATTTTAAAATTTAAAACTTAGATACCATGAAAACGAACGATACCGAAAAATAGCTAAATATGGATTAGGATTAGGATTGGCGATAAACAGAAGACACCGCCTCCCCACACAGCCAAAACGTAGAGAGAAGGGAGCATGGATATACAATAATAAGTTTTACAATTTACGCCGCAAACTATTAACGAAAGTGAGAAACCCGAGGGGTTACCGCAATGGAATGGGCAGTGGCAAAACAGTAATGCAACTGGAGGTTTAAACCTGGTTCTATGGTGTACCAACCTCAGAAAAATTTTATGATACAAAAATGTTTTACTCTCTGTATATTTTATGTTTGAACCATTCGGAATATAGATTAACACAGATCGGGCAGCTCTGGACACGTTTTAGGGCTTACCACACTTCTCCCCAGCACATTCATAGATAAAAAAGAAAATAGTCAAAATCTCAACAACGGCAAAATGCCGTTTAATGAAATTTTGCACAAATGAATGTTACTAATTTATCTTTATTTTGAATACAGTAAGACACGTTAGAAAAGTAAACAAAAAAGCTAGACATAAAAATACTTCAAATTCTACATAAAATCCCAAAATCTAAGCTATACAAAATATAATTTCAAATTCCCACGTGATTGAAATGATACTGACAAGAAAATTGTGTGTGCTTTTTAAAGAACTTTCAACTACTAAAAGAGAAATCAATAATTGTCATCCGTTTACGCGACCAGGAAGAGACAATGAAATTGAAGGTCAAACACACTTTTACAAATATCTCATAAAGTTAACATATGTAAGTCGCGAGGACACAAGACAGTGTTTTCAGTATCACATAACTCATGTGTGCATTTAAAATGATGTTTTGTGTTGTTTAGGTTTTGTGAATTTATGTAAATATAAGTTTAGGGAATTTTATATCTCGCTATTATTTTTCTTACTGTTCTAACATGTCTTGCCATAGTATGCAAAATTAGGATACATTAGTAAACCTCATTTGTGCAAAGTTTCAATGAACGGCATACTGCCGTTATTGAGACTTAGATAATTTTCTTTTTATCGATGACCGTGCTGGGGACGAGTGTGGTGAGCCCTTAATGTAAAGTTCCGTTACAAGCTTTCCGATTTTATGTTAACGGAGTTGTGTTGAATCTTATTAAAAAATGTTTATATTGTGTACATTAATAGTTGGGATCTAAAACCACATGATTTATATTTAACAAAAATAAAAAGTATCCGCTTCTTTTTCTTAGACTTTGTAAAATTTGAAAATGAAAACTAAACATTTTATATGCCATTGTCAACAAATTTGCATTTCTGTTATCATTGCATAGAGATTATTCTTGAAAATCTACAACCACAACTTAGTTATTTTTCCCTTTGTTATAATTAGGATTTCAGAAAAAATAGTAGTTCTTACGAGTATTTATATTTATTTGAATTGAAATAATTTGTCCACCAAACATTCATCAATAAAAAAGTAGTCTTCGACAAACAACGCTAGAAATTCCAGCCATTTCCAATAACCATCCTTTAAATTGAATTCGTGTTTTGTAATTCATTTTTATTGTTATTGTGTGACAGTTGCTAATTGGTGTGAAAGATTATGTTCATGAACAATTAAACTTAAAAACAACTGAGATTTACTATCAAAACACCATTCAAAGCATTCGCGATTAAATGAAACTGTTTTAATGAGAATTTAAGAATAAACATTGGACACTTTTTATTTTTGTTCAGTACATGTATAAAATATTATGAAAACAATACATGTTGTGAACAGTAACAGCTGGGATCTAAAACCAAACGATATTTATAAAATGTTTATGCTTTTCAGTGCGACGTAGAAAAAAAATGTTGAACAATATTAAATTTGTTGGTTTGCTTCTGGCAAGCATTCTAACATCATGTAACGGAAGCTCACCATTCTTGGAGCGCATGCTTCGTCACGCGGAACAGCTTTGCCCAGGTGCAAAAATATGTAGAGAAAATATGTCCTCTATTGACTCAGGAATCAGTCAAGTGTCTACGTCAAGATCATCATGCTGTACAGGTGGGTAAATTTTACCAACTTTAAAATAATTGCTAAAAATGAAGTAGTCGAAAGAGAGAGAGATAATGAGAGGGAAGAGAGAGAGACAGATACAAAGAAAAAGCGACAGAGCAGGCAGGCGGCAACCAGGCACACCCATAGACAGAAAAAGAGAAAGATACAGGAAAAAGGAGACCGTACAGGAAGAGAAAGTTACAGAGAGAGAGAGAGAGGGGGGGGAAGGAGAGAGAGGGGGAAGGAGAGAGAGGGAGAAGGAGATAGAGCGAGAGAGAGAGAGATGGAGAGAGAGAGAGAGATAGAGAGGGAGAGAGAGCGAAGATTTAGCTACCGGTTTCGTGACACGAATGTTTGTATTGCAACAAACCTTTGTTGACATGTGTTATAAAAACATTTTTAAATGACTGAAGTTTAATAAAAATAAAAAAAAAACATCTCAAATCAAAATATAAATGAAATCACTTTGTTGAAATTGTAAAATAATAGAAGCATGGTAGGTAACGTGCATAAATATACGTGTTTTTCCTGAATACGGGAGTCATTGATATTTCGGATATTAAAGTATTTGCATTGTTTAAACACACATCTTATCCATTTTTAGCTTGCTCATGTGATCCTGGATGTTTAGACACCGGACATTGTTGCTTTCCGAATGGCATAAACACATCAAGAAATGACGATAATTCCGCGGTGCAGAAAGAAGACCGACAATGTTTGTATCCAATGTCACGTGATGTTACAGATGGTAAGATTCGCCGTTCTTACTTCATGATAGCGTCGCTATACAAGCGCAATGACTCCCAACAGAACGAAGATTGTGGCAACCAAAAGACTGCACCTTGGGGAAGTGTCAATCCCGTGTTCTCTAAACAAACTGGGAAAATTTACAAAAACGAAGCCTGTACAAAAGCCTACAGTATAACCGATGGAATATATTGGGATGCAATTTTATACTGCAAAAACTTTGACCCCGAGACTTTCTATGATTTTGACCTCGCTAATGTCCTTTTCCATCTAGGAGAGTCAAATATGCCAAACTACTGTCATGTTTATTTTGTCTATCCAGGTGATTTGAATGATATTAAGTCTCAGATATGCTACAAAGACATGATAGACTCCTGTACAGCTGTCAAATTTCAAACTCCTGCGGCTATTAATTACACAAAAGACGAAATATCAGAAGCATGTCAAAGCGGACTAATTTCACCATACTTTGCGAATAAACTGTATGCAAATGTATTTTGTTTTATTTGTTCTGGAACTACATTTCGCGAAAATTATAGATGCCAGAACGTAATTGAAGACCCCACCAAGTCAGAAAGCATTACTGGCTTCGCTGCTATGTTAGATCCGGATAAACTTGTTCAGCAAGGAGACGATCCGAAAGCAGATGGTGTAAGAAGCAACGAGATCATTGCATGTCAGATAGAAATCCAACAAGTAATTGTTATCATTCTTCTGCTTTGCACGTTTTCTTAATCTAGTAAAGGCTTCAGCATCGAAAAGATACCTTCAGAAAGTTAACGTCAGTCATTGAAAATACGTCGCGGTAAAAATAACACGGTACGGTCAAAACGTGTTTAAAAGTCACGTATTAGTTATGAAAAATATTAATGTAACTTGTTTTCCAAATACATCACCTGCTACACCTTTTTGAGAATTAGAGTAAATTTATTATAATGATGTTTAACCCAAGAAACGCTTAACTGGACTTTAAAATTATGTTGGAACATTGTCTTGATTGTAATACCTCACAAATGATGGATTAGTTTTCTTTAATTCACTTTAATTACATTAGTACGATTATTGCATGGAGCACACGTGTCCGGTTGTAAACAATCGCCAGCGTTTTAAATAGCAGCCGCATTATTCACACGTATAGAGGTCGACCAAGCTAAATTGGCGATGTCTACAATGATATTAGAATGTAAACACGGGTTAATGCAAAATTTGCCTTTCTATATCACATCGCCTTGATAGCTCAGTGGTTAACGCGCCCGGTTGCCATAATTATTAGGCCTAACTTTTTTCGACACGGGTTCGATTCGCAATGACACACGGCTTTTAAGACAATATTTAAGATTCAATTTGATATTGTTTAAGTTTAACTGCAGTCATTTCAAAGTATTATATGTATTTTGCTCCGGTTACTTTTATCGCGGAAATAATTATTGTGCCATTTTTTTTAAATGTAAACAAAAACACATGTTTCGAACCTACAACCTATTACAGTGTTTAAATGATTGCGTCTTAGACCACTCGGCTAATGTGACAAGTATAGAAGCTTTACGCGTTGTATTAAACAACGATTAAAATATTATTTCATTGTTTACATGAAAGGTCTATGTAAGCACGCCAATGCAAACAATGCAAATTAACCGTTGTCGAATAATACAAACTTCGAAGTTTGAACCAATCGAAAATCAAAGCAAATCAAATCAATTCAAATACTTTTAGCTATAATCTCCAAAATTACAATGTGCAAACTAGATATGTCAGACGGAGTTCCAACCTCAATCGGGGCGCGTCACGGGAAAAGGTACCTTCGGACATTTGACGTCAATTCTTGGAATGACGTCATAAAGTTGAGCAGACGACAATAATTATTATGCATTTCGCGTTAAAAATAACACTTTATTGTCAAAATGTGTAAGAAAAGCACTTGTTAGTTATGAGAAATTTATAGATAGTTGAAAGTTCTCTCTACATATAGTTACAACTTAAATGTCATAAAATATTACCGAGGGTACCTTTTCCCGTGACGCGCCTCAATTGTATTGTCCTGAGCAATATTTTCATCTGTAATCACGTATTGTCCAACAACATTGACCTGGCACTCTTGCAATTGACCCCATATATTCGTTAAATTTCGTAAACGTTACGATCCACATTGAATCGGTAGTCCGGCATCTATAGATTCCAATAGACCACACATCGCTGGGGTGTAAATTGAATTAATATACGGCGTATTCGCTGATACCCGTGTTTATACAATGACCTTTACGAAAATTAATGAAGTGCCAGGTCAATATTGTTGGACAATAATTGGTCATCTTATTTATTGTAAAAAAATGTTCTTGTCTTCAGAATGCCAGCGAGTGTAGGCCAGTATTATGCCCGACTGGACAATTACGGGACAAACAAGGCAAATGCATCTTTTCTACGAAAAAGTGGTATCGTCAGACCTGCGAAGTTGCGATCCAGCTAAGCACTGATCATGAAATTGACATAAATGAAGTTTTTCAGTGGGAAAATGGCAGACTGTCTGAGAACATCGGTATTCTCTCTTTGTCAAGACCGTTTGAGGAATGGGCCATTCATCAAGTGTTTTATGAAATTGCCAAACAAAGTGAATACAAAACAAATCGTTTGCTCGTCTATATGAGAAGATCCTTCGAATCTGCAAGTCCGGCTTTTATAACTCAAAACATTGCTCTGCTTATAAAAACAAAATGGCGTTTACAGTATGAGAATAAATCACTTATTCTTGAACCCTCTCAGTCAAATCTTAACAAACCAGTTTATGACGATGACATACTTACATCTGGGAGTTTCAAGGCCAATGACTCGTTCAGTGTGAAGTCTCAATCATACAGACGCTTTTACTCGTCACACATGATCGCATCGCAAGTCATTGTGATGACGAAGCTTTATTTTTGTAACCAAATAGAGCTTCAAAATGACGAATACATTCTCAGCCAAGACAACAAAGTTCTCTACAATCGACTTTCAGGCGCGTACCTGTTTGATGGTGAATTTACTGTCGTGCATGTGCGCAATGGAGTTTTGGACATCGTTGTGAGAATCTGCTTGGAGAATTCGGGCTTTGATATATCACATAGAAACAACGGAGCTGAACACTTTGAACATAACCAAGTCATGAGAGCGTTTGCTTTGCCTATAATTATTTTGTTAATAAGGAAACTTCTTTGTTTTGACTAATGGAACAAGAATTATGTTCTTTTGACGACGAGTCTTTATTGGTAATATTAACGATTAGGCAGTATGTTGGACAATGTCTAAAGCGCGATATTCATTTGAAAATGCACTCTGAAAACTGAAGACTTTTTGTTGTTATTTGTTTTATAAAGAAGTGAGCGATATGAAAATGTTTATTCGGAACATTAACGTCATTCTTTGACATGACGTCATAGGAATTGAGCAGATAATATTTGGGACACGTCGCGGGAATAGTCTCTCCTTTAATATTTTTTTTTTACATTTTAGTTGTTTCCATAATTCGAAAGAGCTTACAAGCATATAAAATTTTCATTAATAAAAGGTGATGTTATTAGTAATAATATTACTCAATTTGACCATTAATGCAATTTTTACCGCAGAGCCTCGTTACCGCCCTTGTGCATATTTCACTCGGGCTGGATCACGCGATCTTTTACCCAACACACGTGAATGATACTTATAAGTATGAATGTCCTCTTACTTATCACAATAAAACATGAACTCTTACTAAGTCACAATGAAGTATGAACTCCTCATACTAAATCAAAGTCACATTAAACAAGGGTCTGGTATTCTGCAGGGGTCTGGTCGAATTGACGAATTCCTTAAAAACACCTGAAAATATAAATTTAATGAATGCATTATTCAGCTGCAGGTACAAAGCTACATTTTTATTTACCTGTACATGTAGAATGTAAAGGTTGTTCAAAAATTGTATGGTATACGTTATGGGAAAAGGCGAATTCGATATGATGTTATTATTATTATTATTATTATTATTATTATTATTATTATTATTATACATAATATAACGCTAAAGACAACCGCAATTGGACGAACTGTTATTGTTGTTTTTTGTTGAGTTTAGCCAACGTTATGTTTTCGTGTCCAAATCCAAAAACAAAAAGGGGCATAACTCCATCAAATGTGACCTTTACCCAAAGAATTTATCATTACGTGCGTGTTGTCATCAGCAATATTATTTGAAAGTTTCATGAAGAAATATTAAGAAATGGCAAAGTTAAAGCCAACGTTAAGTTTTCGTGACGGACGGACGGACGGACAAAGTGATCCCTATGTACACAATAATCTTAATTGTGTGTGATAGCATTTGTGCAGTGTTTTATTATATTCAAGGTTTTAAAAGCATCTTGACCACAAGTGCCTGATGAACTTTACACTTAACAACTTTTATAACATTTAAATAGCTTTGCGTGTAAAAATGAAAGAAAAAAGTATAATTTCATTTGACAGGTAATAATTTTCAAAACAATTTTGCTGAAAAATTAGATATACCTGAACAAATAAATAGGGCAGTTCAGGGGGCGGAAGGGGGGGGGGGGGGGGGTTGCTAGCGCACAGTTACTGCTAATGCTACGAAGTGGATTGAAAAAAGAATGGTTTTCGTTATGTCCGATTTGGATTTTTTTTCAGTTTGTTTATTCTTATTAAATATCTATAATTAGGCCTATAATTATATAATTTTAACAGTTTGTGAAATTTAGCGAACATATTGATGTAAAATGTCATTTTTAACGAACACGCTAAATATTCCCTCTCCGGCAAACTCAATGGCGGGGGAAACGGGCGCCAATTCCCCATTCAACCCAAAGTAAATACGTAACTTGTGCGAGAACAACTGGTCACGCAGATCGATTTCCTCCCAAAACTGACACAAAGCCACGAAAAGTTGCTAGAAACCACAACACTATAACAATTTCCTATTCAACTGGCATCTCGAGAAATCTGCTTAGTTACATAGTCGCTAAAACTTGTGAAAAAAAAACAGAATTTTTACCATTAGACGACCTTAGCTTCGCTAAAAAGGTTACATTATAATTTATCAACAAAATCCAAAATTCATACCATTTGTCTGTTGTGAAGTCCGAAAATTCCATCCGACGCCTTTGTTACTTATACAGGACTTGTTCTAGTCTGGTCAGTCTGCTGTTAAATTTAATTCCATTCAACATGTAGATGTTGAAACAGCTTTGCGTGAGTGGTTTGAGTCATAATGAAACATTTCAAGATCAGTATGGTCAAAAAATAACAAGTAAAATCAAGCCCAGCATAGCGACCGTGATTTCCTTTGACAGCGTGAAACTCGTGCAAATCTGACAAGCACGCGCAAATTGATATAGTCGAGTTCGATTGACAACCGTAGTAACTCTATTGTCGCGATTTAAAAACTGTGCATGGAGAACACTGATGGTAAAGTGTTAGAAATATGAATTTTTTTAATCATTTAATGCAAACATCGCGAGAAATTTATGGAAGAATCATTTATTATTGGACAGAGGTAATTTGGCGTGTTTACATTGGCGTTGCATGTAAACAATGGACATATTATAATAATCGTTGTTTAATACAAAGCGTAATGCTCCCAACACTCGCCCCATTAGCCGAGTGGTCTAAGACGCAGTCAATAAAAATACGTTGAAATGCAATGGTAGAAAGGGTACGATAGGTTGTAGGTTCGAAACATGTTTTTAATAACTTTTTTAAACTGTTTACACAATAAATATTTCCTCGAGATCCTCGAGATAATCGAAGTGATAAAATAAATTGAAGCAAAAAATATAAGATACGAAATAATTGCAATAAAACGTAAAACATAGAAATCGAAATATATCGCTGAATTCCGTGAATGATTCGAACCCGTGTCGAAAAAAGATAAGTCATTGCTAACGGAAAGCGTTAACCACTGCGCTATCGTGGCGATATAATAATGATCCTGCAAAATAATACTGGTAAGTCCTAAATTTGCTTAAACCAGTATTTACATTCTATTAAAAATTGTAAACATCGCCAATTTACCTCGGTCGACCTATAGACATGTAAAACAAGCAAGGACAATCGTAAAAAAACTGTTTCCGGGTGTTTTGAGATATCAAAATAAGTATTATAATTTAATGAATGTATATGCACAGATTTTTAATTGCGTCCGTATACTGTTATAAATAACGTACACTATGCTGGGCGGTGAAACTAATACAGAGGCAGGGATTTATAGATGCAGATTCTTGCATTTTTGCAAGAAAATTTTAAAATATTTGTACTTATGACCGCACATACTTCTGAGTTCGGGGTCATTTTATGCAGCAAAGTAAATAAAAGTGGTTTAAATTTTGCATCTAAAAGAAAGAAAGAAATATTTGAATATGTTGCATTTTAAAAGTAAAGTACAGTCAAACCTGTGCTAAAGACCACCTGTAAACAAATTCCACCTGTAGATAAAGACCACATTTTATTTATCCCACTGACTGGTTTTAATGACAAAATCACCTGTGTTGAAAGACCACCGGGTATCACGTGACTGTCTACATATCCATTATCAGTAATAATTGAGCTAATCTGTGCTTCAACCAAAATTATTATATAGTCGATGATCGAACTCGCCCATTTACTGGTAAGGTCAGAAACTCTGATCAAGTCAGTTCAACATACATGGGCTAATTCTAGCTATGTTCGTTAAAAGAACAAATGCACATTGAAAACAGACAAGAATTAGTTGGGGTTTTTTGTGGGTTTTTTGTTGTTGTTTTTTAAATACGCATTGGGCGAATCCAGAGGGTTACTCTAACCTTCTTTTTGATACGGCAATATTTAATTTTAATGGGGGTTTTATCCAGACGTCTAGACGAACCTTGCATCCAAAAAGTACTGCTCGCTCGAGTAAATAATAAGTTGCGTTTAAAGGCCCAATAAACTTGTCAAACAGCATATTTTTTATTAACCTAAACCTTTTATATTTCACCTGTATGCATAATAACACAAAAAATAAACCTTACAATAAGAAAAGGGTATTATCTTATTGATTTGCAGCATGTTTTGCGGATCGTTTATCTTGTTTACAAAACAAACAGCGAATCTTTCCGAGCTGATTTTCGGCAACTCTCGGCAGGCGACGGTCGCTAATTATGACGTCAGGTGTTTGTGCCGCATTCTGCGTTCTTACGGCCCATGCACGGAAAAAACCGGTAACTTTTCGCCGAGTGATTGTAAACATTGGTTAGTAATTTTGTGGGGTACAAAAATACTGTGATACTTTAATTCAGACCGAGTCTCAATGATTGGGGATTGTTTGAGAACATAAATATTTGGTCATTCATACTTACTTATTGAGCCTTGGGCTAGGCGGCAATCAAACCGATCCTCAATATATACTGCAAAATGCTAGATGCCACCCTGGTTAAAAATGCTCTCGTCGAAATAGGTTTGCATAATGCATAATATTTTAAAACTTGTATTGTTTAAAAACAAAAAAAATAAAGAAAATATACGAGATAACTAGTAGCGAACGGCAAAACTTTTTGATTAAAGGATACTGATCCAGGGGAGGCAATTCAAAAACTAATGAAATTTTACGCTTCAGGGGTTAATTCACCTTACATCGACAGTCTACTGTGTTTTTGTTGTTGCTGTTTTCTGTTATTTTGGCTAGTGAAAGATGGAAAATACCAAACTATGAGCTAGGATTTGCTTCACAATCAAGCTAATTAAGTTGTTTTTTTTCTGTTTATTTTTTCCTGCCAAACAAAAACCCAGGAGATATTTTCACCCAGTGAACATGTCACAAGCATCTAAAGAGTATGAAAAGCCGGACTGTGGTAGCTTATTTAAGATGGTGTTTGATTTATATTAAATTTTAACGGCAATGCCCACACGAAACAATAGCCAATTGAAAATGATGTATCCACCCCTCTCCAATTTTTATTGGCTTGAGTTTTGAAGAAGGATAAGCCAACTAACAAGCAAACAGTTTTGTTTAACTTCTTGCTCCATATATAAGCATTTTTATGCCTGTGTGATCAGTTTAGATCTAGATCTATACCATCAGATCAGGATCTACACTGCTTGCCTCTTGGTCCGAAATAATCAAGTGAATCTAAATAAGAACAGTGTAGACATATATCACAAATGTGCCTGCTGATCTGGATCTACACTGTTCACGTATGCAATTAATGTTGTATATGGGGTGTTAAAGTTCAGAAATAAGAAAAAAAAAGTTTTGAAAAAAAAACTGTTCTGTTGATAGGATCAGGTGCGGATCCAGGATTTCGGCAAGGGGTGTTCAACACAGTGACTCAAAATTTTTAACAACTTTACTTTGTAACTGAGCTAGATCATCACTCCATCATCCACATAGAATGGGGACATATTGAAAAAAAGAATTTGTAAGCGGCCTATGGAGGCCGATTTTTTGTCGCCAAATTAAACAATTTAGCATCCAACTGGTTTTCGATTTCTTTCTGTAGTCATATTGATTGGTACCCATAAACTTCGAACCTCGAACAACCCGGGACAAAAAAAAATCGGAAATAGGGGTGGTTCGTGCGAACCCAACCCCCCCCCCCCCCCCCCTTCTGAATCCGCCACTGGATAAAGTTCTTGGCATCAAGAGGACATTAAATAAGTTGTCAATCATGAGTTACCTTTCTTGTTCTTAAATATAGAATTGTTGATGCAGATGATATGCCATTACTACCAATACTTTCCAAGTTACAGGTAACAAACCTTGATCAAGATGTGACCAGTGTAGATCCAGACTAGATGTCACAGATGCTGATCTGGATCTACACTGGTAGCACATGCCTTTAACACTTTCCTTGATATATACGCATTTTACGCATGTGCGACCAGTGTAGATCCAGATCAGCCAGCAGATCCATGCCGTCTGATCAGGATCTGCACTGGTCGCATTTAGGTCAGAAATAACCTAATGAATACAAAAGCAAACAGTTTAGATCCTGATCAGACAGCATGAATGTGCCGGTTGATCTGGATCTAAACTGTTCGCCCTAGCAATAAAGGTGTATCTATACAGGAAAGGGTTAAAGGTGTATTTATAGAGTAACGGGATTAAAAAATCAAGAAACAAATCGTACATTTGTACATGTATTATCCTAAACAGTCACTGTACAAACAATAACATTTTTATAAATATTTTAAAATCCATTGAACACTATCACAATCCTGATTCCTTCAAGAATTCATTGACTACACTAATAAACTCATGTGGTCTCTCAGAGTGTACCCAATGTCCAGCGTCAGGTATATGCTTTATTTCTGCCAGTGGAAACAGAGATTTTATCACCGGGTGATGCTCCTCCCTGAAAAATAGCATAAAATGTTAAACAATGTACCTTTTACACATTTTTACATGTGTGTGCTAGTGTAGTATTAGATCAGCTGGCACATTTATTATGAAGAGGTTTTTCACTTCACAATTTTATAATTTTTGATGAGGAATTATAAACAAATATTGAACGTTTCTCAATTTATTTATTACTAAGCACACTTCTGGTAATCCAGTTTAAACACAGTCAACACAGGAAATCTAATGTTTAAGTCCCTTTAGTGGTTAGTCCACAGAATGAAATCTTGGTTATCCAAGTAACTTTAGGAAGTCCTGTCTCCTTCGAGGTCCAGAGACAATTGCTTACATTTTGATATTGTGTTCATAATAATTAAAAACATAACAAACTAATAACCAATGAAATATCATCATTGTGTAACATTACTAACAATACATTTGGAATTATACAGATGACTGGCATAGCTCAAGGGCTTTCCAGATTTTGTTGATAACTAGTTAATATGTCAATGTTGACTTTAGATGATTGTTTAATTACTTTTCCACAAGAAGGGAACAATAACATGTAGGAAGTTATAATGACACATTGAAAGATAATCAGCAGCTGCTAAAATATATTTCCTTCTTAAAATGAAGATTAATCAATCAGGTGAAAGGTAAAACATTTCTTAAATTCCTGAAAACAGAAAATTGTTGTTGCATTATTTACTGTGTCTTTATAAATTATATTTTAATCAAAATTCATTTACTCTTATTTGAAGTGAATTTTTACTTCGTAATACATTCATGCCATTTGATCTGGATCTGCACTGGTTGCATCTTGGTCAGAAATAACCTAATGAATCTAAAAGCCAACACTGTAGATCCTGATCAGATAATACAGACATGCTCGCTGATCTGGATTAACACTGTTCAGCCAGTCAATAAAGGTGTCTCTGTGTACTAAATATTTTCATATAAGACCATGTACATTTAACCCTTTCCTGTATAGATACACCTTTATTGCTAGGGCTAACAGTTTAGATCCAGATCAGCTGGCAATTCCGTGCCATCTGATCAGGATCTAAACTGTTCGCTTTTTTATTCATTAGATTATTTCTGACCAAAATGCGACCTGTGCAGATCCTGATCAGACGGCGCGGATGTGCCGGCTGATCTGGATCTACACTGGTCGTACATGCGTGAAAATGCGTATATATCAAGGACAGGGTTAACTATACTCACGTAATATAATCAGATCTCCCTCCTCCTACGAACAATGTGGGCCCATAATACTGTTCATCCACAAACTTCGGAAATGATGCAAGGTGCGGGAAATTGTTGACGATGGAATCAAGGTTACATTTCCAAGCCAGTCTGTTGTCACGAATAGTCAGATTTGAAGCCAGAAAATGCCTCATTGCCTCGTCCTGTGAAAGTATAAAATTAGATAATATAACCTGTTACCCCATAAATACCATTTTTATTGTGTGTGCCACCAGTGCAAAACCAGATCACCTTGCACATTCTACTTTACTTATATTCTATTGGGATAAAATTTCACAGATCAATTTTCCATGAAACAGTATACTACAAATATATAAGTTCATAGTATGAAAATCAAGATGTGTTTATATCATGAGGCAAAATTCATCATATTCCCTTCAATATGAAGAGTTACTACAAGATGGTCTCACTTACATAAACACAAGTCTAACTGGATAATCTCCCTTATATTATCAACACACTCCTGCCACATTGTGCACCTAGACCTCTACAAATTCTTTGTTTCACATACCTGAACTGCTGAAGCTAAGTCTTTGATAATCTGTCTACGTATTTTGGACAACGGTTCTGTCGCAGTCTCCTCGTTAGAGTCTAGAAAGGTCAGCGAGATCTTCAACATGGCTTCCAGGAACCCCGGTGTCTTGTGAACGTTCGGACTGATTGCTGGTGAGACATCAACAATGACTAGACCTGCTACTCTCTCTGCCTGAGCAAAATGATAGCAAAAACAACATTAAAATCTGTGGATTGGGTTTACCTATAAAATGTTTACTATGATCATACAACATGGATGCAAAAGCCACAACTTATAGTAGCGAAAAATATCACAAATAACAATATGGGCAAGAACAGACTTCTTACATTTTGTTTTTCACTTATGAGATGTATATATAATTTATGACATTTTTGAAGAGCAGAATAAAATGGTAAATGAAAAAACTTCAAAATAACACATGCTCTGTATAGACTATCATAATTGTTATAAAAAATCAGGGGTATCTAAGCTAAGTGCTTTTAACCCTTTCCTCCATATATACACATGTTTACACATGTGCGACCAGTGTAGATCCAGATCAGCCAGAACATCTGTGCTATCTGATCAGGATCTGCACTGGTCGCTTTTTGGTCAGTAATAACCTAATAAATCAAAAAGCGAACAGTGCAGATCTTGATCAGAAGGCATGGATGTGCCGGCTGATCTGGATCTACAATGTTCGCCCATTCCATAAAGGTGTGTCTATGGAGGAAAGGGGTAAACAAAAAAAAAACAAATTTGCAGAAATTTATCATACAAAGTTTCAGAATCAGGTCCCGTGATTATAAAACTTTTTTCATGCTCAACTCAATTCTGTGCTCAAACTTAAATTGTCTAGAACATTAACAGTCTTCATAAATAAGTGATAACTATCTGTTCAACAGTTGTTGTTGAAAGCAATTTTGTCATTTTTTCAGTTAAAAATGTTTTATTTTATATAATGAACAGAAACAAAGCCATCAAATTTTCATGCTCAAATTGAGTCGAGCATGAAAAAAGTTTTATAATCACGGGGCCAGGTCTTTTTAAAAGTATTATATGGTTTCAACAATAATTTAATCAATATTAATTAAATTACATGAACAAAGAAAATAAATCTAAAAGGAATGAGAATTTGGCAGTTTTATAAGAAATCTTAACTTTATCGACATGTAGTTCTTTTGGTTGTCGAAGGTACAATTTTTGGTGGTGTAGTAGTACAGTATCTTTTTATACAAACAAATTATACTGTGAATGCATTAACTTTCCTGGGGTTTTCAGAAAAATTCCATGTTCATAGGTTAATTCCTAGTTTTCAATTTTCCAAAATATATTTATAAAAAAACTTAATAAAATTTTTCATTTCATTTTGATTTTAAGTTGTGGATTGATCAGTGCACGCAATTAGTGATAATCAGTACCCATGTTAATTAAAACAAAGAAGTCCCATTTCTTACATTTGTTAATGCAGTAACCATTGCAGTTTTACCACCCATGCTGTGACCGACAAGAACAGCTTGGTCTATTTGTTGCTGATCCATGAGGGCCAACACGTCATCTCGGAACAGGAAGTAGTCCATTGCCTCCACATGTACACTCTCACCATGGTTTCTCGCATCAACAGCTATTACCTAGGATTAAGGAAAGAAAAGGGCATGATCATAGCCCTGTGCTAATGTAATGCACGTTTTTGAATATAGTGTATCACTCCATTTTCTTATAACAAGATCAAATAAATCAAATATTTTAACATGAAAATCAACAAATGAAAAAAAAAGTTTATATAGACCAACTACCATGATAGTAATCACCAAATTTATGACAAACATCATACAATAACCACAAAATCATCTTTATTCGAATGTTTGCTATGGTAATGTGGATGTTCACCTAATGTGCCCAGTTCACCTATAAAGATTTGGGGCATTTTAATTTGTGGATGATCACCAATATCTATAGGCAGGGCTGGACAAACCCACTAGCCCGACGCCCTGGACAAGCTGAAAATTGTATCGGACAATCTCAAAATATCTGATTGCTTGTCCGTGGGCTAGCTCAATTTTTTAGTGCAGACTAGTTTAAACTTTAATTTGATATGCACCATTCTCTTTTAGCACCATGTGCATATCATATTACAACAGCAATAAGTTTATTACAAAATAACATGTTTTGAGATCTGTTTTAAATTAACATTATCAAGACCCCATGTAACACTTCTTCTTGGTTTTCCTGTTTCTTTCTTTACTGTAACCACTCAGGGGAGAGTTCAAAAGTAGTCTTCAAAGGCAGGAGGTCTTTGTTCACAGGTAAATTTATTCTTTATATCAGTAAGTGGGACAAATAAAGTGTGGTCTTTGTCCACAGGTGGTCTTTGTTTACAGGTGGTCTTTAGCACAGGTTTGACTGTACTTACTTGAGTACATCTTAAGCATCCAGTACTCAGGACTGAAACCCTGGTCCAATCAGAATTTGCTTATTTGTGCAAAAGTGGGACTAGCTGAAATGTTTACCCACTCAGCTAGTTCTGGACTAGTTACAAAAAAAAACAAATTTGTCCAGTCTTGATGGGCAAAATTAAACCACCACAAAAATAATAAACAAATACAGTATTATGTAACAGTATGCTGAAACTGTGCAAGACTGCCAGTTTACCTTTCTCCCTGATTTGCCAAAAACTTTAGCAAGACTCTGCCAATTAAGCTTTGATCCCATCATGCCGTGCATAATGACAAGTGGCTGATGAGAGGCGGCGCCATCTACTTTCTTCTCATAGGAGTAGTACGAGAGATTTACCACACTGCTGAAAATAAAATAAAATACAAATTCGGAAGGGCTCTATCTTGTCCTCAAAATAATTAAATTATTCTAGATCACCGAAAGCTTGTTTAAAATGGAATGTAAATGGCCCAGAAAAACTAGCCTAAAAACTGCCTGGCTGCTAGGATATTCAATAACTAAGAAATACTTGGCTGAACACCAGGAGACAGGGTATTCCCTACAAATACTGGCATTACAAATGTACAACCTGCATGGCCATGAACTTCACGCAGCTGAATACCCAAGGCCAGGAAATTCTAAAGGTAACACTGCCCTGAAGATAAGGGAGCTAAGGAATTCTTCCTGAAATCTAGCATAGAGACCCAGCAGTAAGGGAATTCTGCCAGTAATTAAAATACACAGTTGCATTGAGTTACTTCACCAAGATAGTAAGCACCCAATCTGAGGCAAGTCTATCAGAAATCCCAAAATATTTAACCCGTTTAAATATCGTTTTACCTGTTTGTTTTTGTTGACATCATTCTTCTTTTAAGACAGGTTATACAATATTGGGACCATCTTGCTTTCCGAAAGATATGCTGCACAGACATTCTCTTGCAGGAATCAAACAACAACAACTGAAATAGTCACATGCTTAGTTACAAGATGCAATCAACATTGATCAAGGTCAAACACTGATTCTTTTAGAAGCAATAAATTGATTGCAGACAGATCTGGGTTCAACTACAATTATAAGTTAATTAATCATAATTAATAACAACCTTTCAACTTATTGAAAATAATAATTGACACAAAAATCAATTACATGTATTGTAATTTATTAATTAAAATATAAAAAATGCAAAAAAAATTGTTTCAATTACTCTGAATTACATCAAACAAGCAAACTGTCACAATCATATAGACATAAAATATTGACAAAACACAGGTTGTTGTGCAGTACATGTAGCTGTTGGTCATCCAAGAAGTATTAGTGTATACATATTTTGAATTATGAATCTGAAACTGTGTCACTTATAAATTTCATATCATAAGGGTTGCATGCAAGACTGTTGTATCTACACTGAAGTAAAGAACGAGTTACGACAATCTTGGATGTGACTGATTCTGCTGGTCATGTAATGTCTTATGAGTTGTGTTACATGGTTACTGCTATAGTACTAAAACAAGTAGCATAAAGAAAGAAAATTTTGTTTCATTAATCAATCAAATCCTTTTCAATATTGGTCTGTTGGCTCTATCAGCATAATTTGCTGATGATAAATGGCTCTACTCAATAGCTAGGATAGTGTTTAGGCCTGAATGATATTGACTGATGGCGAGTTAGATGGAAGTGGTAATGTTTTTTTTAGGTATGTCAACGGATATCTCGAATACTCGGATATCCCTTCAGATCATCAGATATCTGGATCAATTTGGTATACACATTTAAATTTTAAAAACATTAAATTTTTTATACATTGTATTTCTTTTATTTTGCTAAATGATCTTTCTACAATGTCTGTATGTATTATTTTAAGCATAGGAATATTAAACAGATTATCGAGAGGTGATGACACGCAGTAATTTGGGCTTCACAGGTTTAGGAATGTGTTAAAGTAGGACAGTATACATAAGAACTTGCTTATTAATGGTTAACGTTTGAAGTTAATCTATTTGAGTAAAGAAAATTATCCTTAATTCTGTGTGATCGGTTTTATTGAGAAGGGATAGAGCTATAATTCTGTAGACAACAGGTTTGGCACTCATAAATCAATTACTTACGTTTAATTATGTCAGTTTGCTTCTATACTAAATTATTGACATGATTGATGAATTCATTTTTATTTGATCTCCCGATCTTGATTTATTAACATCTACGTTCTAAACAAATAATTTGTTATGCCTTCCTTTCTATAGTTCGCTGTTTGCGACATTTTGTGAAGTAAAATGATGACGAAAAAATACAGCAAATGTATAATTCATTCACACAGTTTTTTTTCGTTTTAATTCCAAACTTTTTGCAATATTTTTTTAACAACTGAAAAAAAAAAACTAATTGAGAATACCCAATGCGTTATTGTTCATAATTAATTAAAATATTTAAGTTATGAAGCGTTTATGTCTATGGAAACGACATATTTCTATTAACAAAGTGTTTATATTTGGATATCTGTATACCTGTTCTGATGAATCAACGGATATCCTGATCCCAAATTCAGGATCCGTTGACATCCCTAGTTTATTTTAAATGAAATTACTTAAAAATTTACATCAATATCATTGGCATTAAACATATAAACAAATGTCATTTCATGATGGTGGCATGTAAAATACACAGGAAGACACATAAAAAGCATGATATAAATCATAAATCAGTATGCTGCAGCATCTTGATTCTATTTGTGAATATATTGCCAAATAATTCAATTATAATAAATAATTTTCCTTAAAATGATTGTAATTAATTATTTTTGTAAAAAGCAAGAAATAATTTATAATTGTAATCAAATTGAAATTAAGTAATTACTTTTTAAAATATTTGAGCTGATTGCAAAGCAAGTGTTTTTAAAATTGTTATTTCAACCAACAAACAAAACTCACTACAGGAATTAGGAAATCTGTGTACTTTAAAGAAGTGTTTTTTTTTAAGTTCTACATGTATGCATATGGGATGTGGACCATTGAAATGTTATCTAGAAAAGCTGATGTAAATCCTTAACATTACATCTTAAAGTTAAAATGACAACAATTTCTTTTGTAATAAATTACACATTGAAACTAGCATAACACTTCTGACTGTGAATTTTCACCATCCATTGACCATTCAGGGCACTTGTTTGGCCATTTTTGGGGCCGAATATGGGCCCCATTCCCCTGTCAAAATAGTATGTTTTTTCCCCCAATTTCAGAAAAAAGTTCCCCCAAAAAACCCAATAAAAAATAAAATTGAAAATGTTAATAAAAAAGTAACTAAATTGTTTCATTTGTTAGTCTAAAGTCACAAAATATGCTTGCTATTATAATCAAAGGTAGAAAACAATATTACAAGTGTGTGTGACCCTTTGGTCAAAATATGTGTATATGACTTAAATTTCCCCTTTTTGTATTAAAATGTCCCAAAATTCCCCTTCCTGCGGGTATGGGTACCTGTCCCCAAAAGTTGTCTAATGCCCTGCCATTGAACATGTCAATCAAACATACATTTATTTACTAAATAAATTTATTAACAATAATTCAAACAAATGCTTATTTTGTAAATAAAGAGTTTATTTCAGTAATCAACCATCATGTATATTCAACTAAACATGTATTTCAATGTTTAATCTAACATTGTTGATTTCATGCAAGAATATTAACAAAGTAGCTGCACAGAATTTAATAAATTATAGTATATATCCGGATCCGGAGTATCCGAAATATGTACAAAATAAGGAATTTATTGCTATTTAGTAATATTTGGCGACCATAAGAATTACTTTGAGTTTCATCTGGATTAATACAAAAACGGACACAAAAGTACACAAGACAAACACGACTAGCCCATTATTTTAACCCCTAACTTGCCTTCAGAATAAATATCGACTTTCAAAGTTGTTGTTGTTGTTTTTGTTGTGTTATATTTGACTGTTTCACTGCGCATGTCCTTTCTTCAGCGGAAATCGTTTTCAAAAGCAGACCTGTATAGAATTTTCGGGGAAAAGTCGATAATTTAAATTCCATGTTTTAAAACTTCATCGTTTTTATGTTCTTAAAAAAATCACGGAAAAATCGATCCGTATCTTTATACATTCGTTTTATTGTTAAGAAAATTTGGAAATGTTAAAAACAAATACAAGTACGAATTTATACGTTACAGGTTTCCGACATCATATCAAAGCCGTGTTTTGAGAATTTGAAATTTATTAAGGTCGTACGTCAGGAAAACAGGGTCGGTCGCGGAAAGGATATATGCGCCGGTCTCGTGGGTTCGATAACGGCCACAGGCGTCGCTGGAAATTTCTGAAATATTCCTTAGTGTCTCAAAATTAGTATGATTCACTTCCAGATAGATGGTTATCAGTATGTATATTTGTTCTAGCCATTGGGGACTAAAAAGAACGAGGATTTCTCTTCAAAAAGAGCTACTTCATTGTTTGATCCCCGGCTTCTCCTATAGATAATCTCACTAAGTATTATCCAATATAATTAATTATGTTAACTTTCTTAAAACTGATTAAATGGCCGGCATCTGTGTTACAACATCGGTTGTCCATAGCACGAGTTTTGTTCCAGCCTCCAGCATGGAAAGGACATTTTTTCACACTAGCTCAGGTCCTTGCATTTAACTACCAAACATAAATTGTATCACCATGACTACTTAAAATTGAGCGAATAGTTGTGTCGAAGCGTCGAAGTGATTGGTTAAATACAAACATGTCAACTTGTTTTTCATGCTCCGACAAGTCTTTTTCACATATGGCATGACTATCATAATTTAATGTATATGTTCAGAAGTCATGGAAGTACTAAAGCGAGCTCACGACCGGTATATTGACGTAAATCAATAAATGAACCAATTGATGTGAAACAGCGCGCCGTCAAAACCGCCAGTATTTAAGTATTTAGCTAGCCTACTCAGATACAGTGTTTTCCAGCCATCTGTAAAATCTTTTAAAGATTATGTTTGTCAATGTATTAATAAATTCTTTAACTGTTTGTCAAAGCTAGGTAATGTCAAAGAATATTGTTAAAGATTGGGGTTCGTTTTATATATAGAATATTGCTAACATAGAACATAAATAACCACCGAACTTTTACAAAGACTATGTTAGAATATTAAGCGAAATATTTAGTCCGTTTCCTAATTCACATTTATATTTAACTGTGGATTCGTATAAACATGAGTTAGCCATTTTAACATAAGGCTTTAATTCAACATTATAATTAGGGTGGCAAATGTTGCTACCTATTAGATTGCATATGAAAATTCAGTTATAAAATATGACTTTGTTTTTAACGAGCTTTATTTGCACAGCTTTTAAATAAAAACAGATCTTTATCTTGTTTAGCTTCAAAAACGTATCTCAAGTTGAACTTAAAGTTTTGCTTTTGCTCGTTATCTTTAAAATAAAAGCGTTTTTGTTTTCGTTTAATCGTGCAGTATGACTCGCTTTAAAAGTATGACTCGCTTTGTAAATAAAAGATATCCTGCAAGGAGAATGTTTGAGTTAATATCGTGTTTTTGTCGAAAGTCAATGGTTATTCTTTTCATTACATGCACATTTAACAAAGCTTGATACGTTTTATCATGTCTGTGTCAATTGTTTAAGCAACTTAATCAACTACCGACTCAACCAGTTGTGCCGAAATGTTTTCAAAATTATAAAACTTGTTTTCATTGATATTTATACATCATAGCTAATATCTCTTTCATTTGTTGTTGGTTGTTTTTATCATAAAAACGAATGTGCAATATGTTACTGCTATAATCGAAACGACTATTATGCAATAAAATAAACGTTTTTTTTAAGTTCTACTAAAAAATATTAGTAAAATTCCAACAAAAATTGATGAAAACACGATGACAGAAATGATAAGAGGTTTTTATATCATTTCTTGCCGTTATACTTTCATTTTACAATCGGTCCTCTTTTCCCGATTGCATTTTCTTCCTTGCAATGTTTTTTGTTCTATCCGAAAGTAGTTCTAAATTACAATATCGACCGGAAATTACCACGAGGGAATGTTGCAAATGAACTCCGTCATTTTATCGATAGAGTACAGGTAGTTGATGCGGTAATGCAACAACCGATCGATATAGGAAAGGCCGTGGATAAAACGTAAAAACATTATATTAACGGCAATGGATTGAGTGTAACGGTGATAAAGGTGATTCATGGATTAGTTTTCTGTATTGGGAAACATATTGACAATTCTTGTTGACAAGGAAATTTATTACAACTACTCGTAGTGGTAGTAATTTCAAGGGATAAAAGTGTAGCTGACTGTATATTACAACATGTATGTAGATATAAACAATTCTGAAGGAGTTAGGTTTTCAAAGATTATCTTATAAATTATCTAAAACAAATCTGGATAAAAGCTTTTGAATGATGTTAATTGGTTACCGAGCGAAATGGCTGCTTATGTTAGATTTAAAATAAAAATTTGAAACCTTTAAAAATATCGACATTTATTTCGCCGGTGGCTATATTGTCAATGTTAATGACAAATTGTGGCTGTTAAATTAGTGTTAACATGGAAAAGGACAATATAAAAATTAATAATGGAAGATAACAATGGTTATTCGCGGTCTTAATCGGCTGTGTTTTACGGAAGTGTAGTAACGGATATAAATAAAATGTGTTCTAAACAAATTGTATTAAAGCGGCTGAGTCGCTGATGGTAGTGCAATAAAGAAGTGTAATTAAAATGTAGTAATTTAACAAGTATTTCAATTGTAAATAATTGTATCATAAATGTAGTGATTTGAAATACTTTCCTTCACCCGTATCTTTGGTTGTAAAATGTTTCACAATTCTTACAGGAGTAAATCATTCCATATTTGAACTTACATCACAGTAATTGTGTTGAATTCTGATAGTTTATCTACATGTATTTGGTGGTTTTAATCAGTGTGTGTAGTTGGTGATTTTAATCCATGTTCGATATGGAATTATGTCTATTCGTTTAAATATCGTACATTATTGGTGTTAACAATATCCTATAATATTATCTAGCCTTGACATACAGTAAAAGAATTAACAAAATTCCTGATTAACATAATCCTTGTAAGCGTCTAATCGTTACTCTAATAACCACAGGATTTGGATCTAAGATAAACAATCAATTTCATAACTATTCCTAATCCACAATATTAAGACTAGGCGGAGATTATTTTTCTGTTCACCTTTGGACTTAAAACAAGCTTGGAATAATGGAAGAAGAGGAAACTTTTTACTCGGATTATTCAGCGGTCGGACAAGAGAAAGCCTATGGAAGGAACTATGACGAGAATAGCGAGGAGAACCTACGAGCTATGCTTGAGCAGAAAGAGAGGGACCTGATGCTCGCTGCAGAACTGGGAAAAGCGTTGCTGGACAAGAACACTGAACTGGAGAAACGGCTTGAACAAACTATTGAAGAATATAATCAACATATTGAGGTAAATTGAATAAACTATTGAAGAATATAGACAACATATTGAGGTTAATTTAACAAACTATTAATGAGTATTATCAACATATTGAGGTAAAACTTGTGTCAAGTCCAATAACTCATGGGGATATTATTTTAACTAAATTTAAACAACAGCAGAAATTCAATTGTAAAAATATATGTATCAATTAACTATTGAATAACTTTAACATACTGATCTAGAATTTGTGTCAGCTCCTTTCTTTAAGTCTGGATTTATATGCATGTATAATGTAGTCACCATATTTAGGTAAATCTTATGTCAATTTCCTAAAAGATGCCGGGTCACGTATTAGAACGAAAATATTAAGTTTTTTTTAAATATCATAATTTATAGGGCACGTACAAACTGTAGAATACCTGTGGACATAGTAATTGTGGTGTGATTTTGTTACACAAACATTGTGCGATTGAATATATACTAGTGTCCAAAAGAAACGATATCACTTGTTTGCAAGGACATACAATTAATTGGATGCCTTAGAACATTTGAATTGGTCTAGTTCATTCGAGATACCATTTATCAGCATCATGCATGTGTACAAAACACAATTTCATCAATCCTTCATATGCACAAACATAATTTACAGATGGGTCAGGTCTAAAACAAACATTTTATTGTAAGTTTGGTATCGTTTCTTTTGGACACTAGTATATTTAAGGCTGAACGTTGTACATAGCATTACTAACGCAGTAATATTCACTCACAACAGATCCTAATATGTACTAATTGTCCAAAATTTCTGCCGGCGAAATCGCTATATTTCAGTCATTTAAAGGCATTATATAGAGCAAATAATATTCACCAGAACTGAGACATAGAAGTATTCAACCCTGAACTGTGAATAGGCGGCTTCAAATGCTGATAATGTTTTTAATGTAAATAACAGTAAGAATGAATTGAAATACAAGTATCAATAAGCTATTGAATACAGTCAACATACTGAGGTAGAATTTGTGCCAGCTCTTTTCTTAAAATCTGAATTTATTTACTAAACTTTATACATATATTTATGTACACAGGCAATACAAATACAAATGTATCAATAATGAATAAAGAAAGAATGAAGAAAAAGAGATTGCATTTTGAAATACCTTTTCACCAACTTTACGCTCAAGACAAACGCATTTTGGTTAACATTCTTGATCACGATCAATGGTAAGAGGGATACAACATGTACATTTTATATTATAACATGTTTCGATATGTTGCAAGGGTAAAACTTAACCTTTTGAAAATAACAGTCTATCTTATATACGACAGTCCCTTATGTCATTGATTATTTATTATCAAAATGTGTCACCTTTGTGCAAACACGGTATATGTACCATTTAATTAAGAAAGAGTTCTACCAATTTTACTCAAAGCTAACGAAATTTACTTTCGGACCAATTCTGTTAGTTTGTTCCAATAAAAGAATCTGAGGTTAAAGGTTACAGTATCCGATGGTTCCTTACCACAATTACCCCACTTAACACAATAATGCACAGTATCTGCTAACTGCGGTAAAACCTATCATGCAATCATGAAGCATCAACTACTTAAAAGAAAACAACGCAGGTGTTTATGCTTAAGCAAACTGCATTAAATTCAACCTCATACTTAATTAAAATGTCTTTATTTTTGCATTAACTATAGTTAAATGCATTTTCTATTCCAGGAATTGGAACTAGAGTTCATTGAATAAAACTGTCCTTTACTTTATATTAACTAGAGCTCATTGCGCTTTCTATTACAGGAATTAGAACAAGAAAGACATGGCTTGCACTTAAAACTGGAAAACTTGGAAGGTGAATATGAAAACACAGTGAAAGAGCTGCAGTACGATATCAGTCAATTAAAAGATGAGCTTGATAAACACAAACATGAAGCTTCAGCAGGAGACAAGAATAAACTGACCAAGATCCACGAGCTTACGCAACAGGTAGTTGTTTATATTAAATTACCTTCCTTGTTTCCTTGATGGTAATATGCTAACTTCCAAATGTAACCCAGCTATGGTTGAGTTAGTTCCGCACTTGTACTATCTCGCCATAGAGCTAGCTTTTATGGCGACGTGGTAAAGCGTCGGACTAGCATGCGAGAGGTCTTGGGTTCAATTCTTGGTTCAGGCGTGGATTTTTTAGAACCACAAACGCTGCAGAATATCAATCATTATGAGTGGCATTATACTGTCGAACTTAAACTTTCCTTTTGGGGGGGAGGGGTGAGGCGGGGGGAGGGGGAGGCGGGGGGAGGGGTGAGGCGGGGGGAGGGGGGAGGCGGGGGGAGGGGTGAGGCGGGGTGAGGGGGGAGGCGGGGGGAGGGGTGAGGCGGGGGGAGGGGGGGAGGCGGGGATACGGATGGTATGTACTGTGTCTGTCTGAAAGACACAGAAACACATGGACAATAGTAATCTCTTAACAAAATCAATATGGAAAAAAATGATAGCATGGTTCATTATAAAACCTTGAATATGCCATTATATCATAAGATGCCATCACTGCTGAGAAATTAGGGGCATAACAGTATTACATGTATACGAATTATTTGGCTGTTATTGCTTATTGAGTAAACACTGCATCTACAATTCAATATCCTTTAGGAACATTTTCATTTGCAAATTACACAATATGTTGTGCACGTAAGCATGCTTATTGATATCGCACAATGTATTGTATTAGACATCTGCTTGGGTTGAATTGGATATTAAGAATATTGAGTTGTTTGGCCTACCACACAATTTTCATTCTTAGAATCTATTTGCTTTTAAATGCTGTAGGTAAAAAGGTGAAATATTCATCACGGATAGCCACATTCTGTAAACATAACCCCCACACACATCTAAAAAGGTAGAGAGCAAAATAGAGCATATGTTTATAATATGATTGAGGTCAAACAAACCCTCAAAACAAGTAACAAAAATAAGAACCTTGGGGTTACCGCCTTGAACGGTCAGTGTCAACACTTTACCAATAGGGATTTCAAACATGTTCTGTGGTGCACCAAAATGATAATTGCCCCTATCAGGTTCTCTTGTTGTCGCCAAGTTGTCTTGGCGAATGAACTTCAATTCACCATATTTTAACATTTTTGCTCGCAAAAGCACATAAACATACAATACAAAAGTAGCTAATGACACTGTCAAGTGAAACATTTTGTGAATATCTAATTTAATTTCTGATCAGGGTAATTAACCATGTTATTGTCTATATGTAATTGTGTTCACTACAACTCAAAAGCACGTTTTAAGTTGCTCTGGGGCATGAATTAATACTGTTTGTTCGTCGGAGCAATGTTTTCATCATGACCTTGTTGTCTGCATCGAGCAGTATGTATCATGTTGTTTCAGATACGATCTCTGATTCAGCATATTCACATAGTTTCCCGAATGACATGGATATATATATTAGGTTGTCATAATGTTGCGACAGTTTGTGCTTTACCTAATGTTTTGTAACTCTGTACCCCATTACACTTAATGAACTAAATATTGCCTAAAGCCCTCCAGCATTTGAAGGATAACTGTATCAAATGCAATGTGGTGTAATGCATGACTGATGGTTCACCTACAATTTGTCAAACTTATAAAAAGTTATGAATTATTACATTAGTACATAATTATGGACTATTGTTGCAGCGTTCAACTAGTCATCATTTTTAATGAGCCCTTGGGATATTTTATACAAATACTCTATACTTATTGTTCGAAGAACTAGAGGGAAATCAAAGAAAGGCTTAGTACAGTATTTTCGCCGCCTCTCTGGATTGTCGGAGATTATCCCGTCTACAGTTGATCGCATTGCTTCTTCAACTTTCGTGAGGAAATGTCATATTTATTAATGACATATTTATTAATATCGGGACCTGGTTGTAGGCCAAATTTCACTAAAAAACGATTTTTGATAAGTATTTAAATATACAGCAGCGGTCATTACTTCAATCGTCAGTAATGGATAGGAGGGTCACGCATACTATACCAGACAGCGGCAAACCTACTAGAAGCATTCCGGACTTTCCTGTGCTTTGGTGCGGTACAATTAGAGCCATTAAAACCCACAGTCACCGTAATGAATATCTGTTGGATGACCGCTGCTCACCCGTCTATATTTTAACAGCCCACAAAAGTATTCGAGATTTCGATTTAGAGTTATCCTCGGACTAGTGAACTGTTTCAGCACTCCTGAATATAAATTTGCGTGATATTTGTACGGGATGGGACTCGTATTTGTTCTTTGCATTGTGTCAATATTTGACTGCAATCCCTGTCTAGTCTGAATGTTGGAGTTATGACAACCATGATCATTGCATTAATAGAATCACGAATATTAGTAATGGGGTTAAAGACCCTGGACAGTTTCGGTTTATATTATGTGTCGTTTTCATATTTTCCTGTGTACGTGAGAAGACGGAAAACTGAAAAAAAAGAGAAACGATGGCCTATATACATCAAAGATCAGAAGTTATTGTGTCTTTGATCCTGCCACTATCTTGAAGATCAACGTGATATGACGCACGTGGCGTTGGAGCTTAATTGATACAATGAAACCCAGTAATTGCAGCGCCAAGCTTACGACTTTTTAATTTAATGAGAACACTGACGTACATAAAATATACCTTATATTTCTTTGTGCAGAATGTTTGATCTATACCGATTAAAACATGTGTTTCCATTGATGCAGACTCTTGCATTTTAATGCAAGCAAATTTGATATATTTCCCACTATGGCCCCACCTTATCCTGAGCTTGGAGTCATTTTGTTGCAGGAGAATTTATAAAAAAGTGTTAAAATTTTGCAAAGAAAATATTGTACATATTGCATTTTAAATATGAAGTTAACTCTGACCATTGAAAATAAATACAAGATATGATTCGTAATGATCTGATTATGACCCAATGAAAATTCCCCATAGGTGTCAGCTGAACCATGGGTTTCAAAAGCTCTTGAAATCCCTTTTCAAAACAAGTAAAAATGAACCTTATTTTTTTTTATTTTACAGAATGTCTCATTTATACTGATTCAATAAGGTAAACAGTGCCTTAAATAGAGCAACAATCTTGAAAACACAATAAATTATTCGAAATTGAGCGTTCTATAAACCCATACCCCCGTTTCATCTCTGTTGTTTTGGTGTGTTTGGAGGCTGTGTTTTCTGAGTGGGGATTAGTATGTTTAACTTTTTTCCATAATTCGCCAACAAAAAACATTTTGATGAAATGTATCTATGAATGCAGTAACTACACGTACATGATGCAATGAGATTCTTATCCTTTGCCTTTCCCTAACTTCACTAAAGTATAGTTGTCAGTTTTAATTACCTCCCTTGGTGGTATTATGCTAATTTCAAACCATGTAGAATGTCAACAGTTGTGGGTGGCAGTATATAGGCATACTTGAACTGTCCTTTTCTAGGGATACGGATGGTATATACTGTGTCTGTCACTGGCATGGCTGGCTAGGCTGTATGTCTTTGAGGTTACCTAAACATTTTCTCGATATTTTCAGAATGAAAGGCTGATAGAAGAACTTCAGCAATTCAAAAGACGAGAACACGGTTATGAAACAGAAATTCAAAGCTTAAAGGACGCTGGTCTAGCAAACTTATCTGCCACACAGGCATGCCAGATCGAGCATCTGCAAGAACAGGTAAGACCACTGGGTTGGAGCCATATTGGGGGAGGGGGAAGGGAAAAGACAAGATTTTATTATAATATTACAGTTATGCTATTCATGCTGAAATTCAGCGTTCATGTTTCGAGACCCTTGAAAACAATTAAAATTATGCATTGTTGATACTGTTAATTTGTATCAGATGTACCTTTTGTAAATAAATGGGGTTACCCATATAAGGGCCCGAAACGAGAAAAAAAACCGCTGGCTAACAAAATCTACATTAAAGCAGCAATCTTGAAAGCTTATCTGGGTAAAACTTTCTAGATCTTTGTTATATATGTAGTTAGTGTTTGTGAAGTGAAGTTTTAACAATTAAAGAACTTAAGGGAACTTAGTGCAACAATGTTACCGATGTTTTATCATTTTTACAACTTTTAAAACTTTAAATGTAAATGTGTAAGGCAAACATACACGGGGGATCATTATAAGACTAATTCTGTACATTAATTATTAGATGTTGACCGCCTTTAACGTCTGTTTGAAATATTACGATAAAGATCAAATAACACCTACTATAGTAACCTTCTTCAGTAATAGGATGGCATATTTTCTCACGTTACCAATCTTAATGTCACCTTTTGACATGAGTCGTATGACATTAAGGCAGTCCTTGACATTTGTATATACGCACAGGTTTATTATTACAAAAATCGACATTTTGATAAATACAAATGAGTGAAACACGATCACTGACTTGCCGATCGAAAGAAGTATAGTTGATTCTTAATTACTAGACACTCAATTGATCAACAAAGTATAAAGTATCGTATCTTTACTTCAGATACTTAGGTATCAAATTATTCCGCGGGGACTAATTATTTTCGCGCATACGACTGAGGTGACAATTTTGTGGGGAGATAATTCGCGCAGTTGTATTATTCACATACAAATACTAGATATTATGCTGTTAAAATTTGAAAAAGATTGATTTCGCGTAAACTGCCTAGAGCGAAATATGCGAAAGTAAACCGTCGCGAAATATGATGGTACCCAATATTTGTTATATGTATTTAAGTTTGTTCTGTTGGCAAGTGCCCTTGCCAGTCGGCAAACACTATCGGCAAACACTCAATTAATGGATACATAAGCATGAGGAAATGTATCCGTTTGCACAAATGCACAACGACAGAGAATTTTTAAAACTGCCAATACATTTAAAAGACAGATTTAAATTCACGTAATGACTGCAATATATTTTAGTATACTTTAAATCAGCGTAAGCATTATTCTGCATCTACGAGTTCTAATTACCTTTTTTATCCGTAAGCATAGTAAAATGTCGCCTTGAGCTTCGATGCAGTGTAGTTTGTATTACTACAAAAATGGATGCAAAGTAGCTTCTAGTTTTCAAAAGCTCCTGTTTAATGATGATAGATTTTTATTTTAACAAATAGTTGCTCTCTTCGTTTTACAGATATCCATACATCGGTTATGTTCCACAATTCGTATTCTAAGATGACATTCAAGTCTTTCAAGGTCGTTTATTATCTTTACCATTCATCTTCTGAACAGTAATTAGTTAGTAATTAATAATTAAACTTCAGCCTTTTGATCTGTTTGGAACTGTTGAAACACTTGGGAATATAGCACTGTTTATAAACAGGCTGTTGTTAGCTTCTGGCAACACGATGGATGAATAATTATTAACACCGTATGATGTACTACTAACAATCATAATACATCGCGCGGGTTAAAAATTCGCGAATTTCGTGCTACGTTTAATGAGCGAATTTTAAACCCGTATCGAAATAACACCATGTAATTATTGTGTCTTAATAGAACAATACAATTGAGGGAGCAAATTCATGTCATGCGAATATATTAATATTAGCGTTTGCGAGAAAATTCGTCCCCGCGAAGTTGAATGACGCCATAGTAGGCTACTAGATGTTTTCAACGGGCGAGGGAACATCTGTTCTGCCATGGGTCATTGTAAGCGGGGGGGGGGGGGGGGGGGGGCAGTCTATCAATGATATTGTAAATGAAATGTTCTCTCCATTTTTTGTAAGCCCAAATAAGAAATATGTAGAAATATGATTTAGGGCACGTCACGGGAAAAGGTACCTTCGGTCATTTTTAGTGATATTTTAGTTTTTAATAAATTTAGAAAAAAACTTACAACTATAAATCGATTTCTTATAACTTAAACGCGATTTTGTTACACATTTTGACAATAAAATGGTATTTTTACCGCGAAATGCATAATAAATATTATCGTCTGCTCAAATTTATGACGTCATTTCAAAGATTGACGTCAACTGTCCGAAGGTACCTTTTCCCGTGACGCGCCCCATTTGGTGTTTTTCACGGGAGAAGGCGTCTTTGGTCTTAGACTTTGACATTTCAGTTTTTACTTTTTTTGGAAATACCTTTCAATCACCTTTTATTTTTTTATAACTGCAACTGTATTTTCATCAATCTTTAATGTGTTGTACAGCTTTATTTTCTTTAATCTTGACTGCGAGGTGAAGTTCTATTTTTTCTTGATATGAGGTAAAGCTTGTTTACATTATTCTTGATTGTGTGGTGCGGCTCTTTTGTTAGTGGGAGATTGCACCCCACCTATTTTCAAGGAGCATTTACATAGAGGAATTTTTATTGTTTACTCTATGTAAATGCACCTTGAAAGGGAGAGGGGGTTAACTACCTGAAAAGTTGGATGAAATGTGTGTACTTGAGCACCGTTATGAGAACTTGTTTCTTTAGAACCTGAGATAATCAATGAATATAGTTTTGAAATTTGCCAAACGCGCATGAATTCTATTTCATTCATCATCAGAATACCGTAGTTACATGCACAGAAAGGCTGTGTTTTCTGAATTAGTATTTACTGCTATGCAGATTTGTCTTAACCAATGTTTTTTTCTGGATAGTTATCCGTTTTTTATGTTTTTGTTGCATCTGCTTTTGCTTTTCCATATATAGAAATTCTAGTACTGTATAAACCCTTCTCCCAGCAGAATACATCGCGTCTGTATTCTGAATTTGAATACACCGGCCGACAACCGGGCGCCTATTTCCCATTAAGTCGTTATGAAATCCCCTGAATTGAGAAAATTATCTGTCCTTCATTTACGTTATATTGGTTCTAGCGGACGGGTTATTGAGTTCATACTGTTTGTTATACTCTTATGTATAACTGATCATGGATAAAAAGACGGTCACATGGTAGTCTGTGTATAGAACGAAGACTCATCTAATGGCAGATATTTGTGAAGTTAATATTGTTTCTAGGGATCAATACCAGTCAAGAAAGCATATCGATATCAAATATGTAAAGCTGTTTTCAGATAAACTCAATTTGAATTAATTTATCTTGGAAATTGTTTCAATCTCCAACTTAACACATCATGTATTGGTCGTGTTTTGGGTTTCGTATTGTTCATGGTAATCCCGCAAGCCCTGGCTCCATCCAGCTAAAAAGTACAGGGGCGGATCCAGAGGGGTTCTTTGGGAATGCTCGACCCCCCCCCCCCCCCCCTTGGCAGCAATATTTATTTTGCATGGGAATTTCGAACAGAAAGTTGGAAATTACCATCACTTACCCTAAGAATTTCACAAACGAACTCCCTTTTTAGAAATCTTGCATCCGACCCTTACGAATGATCTCCTTTATCACAAGGTGCAAAAACAACAACTTCAAAACCATGTAAAGCAAAATCCTAGTACCGGGCGATCTTTTACGGTCGCTACTGAACACAGCCCGACTTCTGTTGATAGTGTTAAGTATAAAATGTAACCCGAAAAACATCAGTACAGCTATACGGAAAATACGGACGATATGCGATAAAAAGGCACACTCTCGACGCAAAATCTACAAATAATGCTGACCAAGCTAAAAGTACGACATGCGCCGCAAAAGGTCCACAAACGTATGTTTGACGGTACGGATGTTTTGCGCTGTTTCAATGAAAGAACAAACCAGACGATCAAAGATCTGATGGAGACGTTAATACATATGTCGGTGTTTGATGCATGTACAAAGATTCATTTAGTGCAGTGCAATCCTTCCTGTCTCTTTGTTTTATTGAGATAAACCAGTGCTTTGATTTGCCTGTTAATGATGCTGGAAATAGAGGCAATTTGTCAGCTGAACGCCAGACATTTCTGACGTTGTTGTGCTTGTCTTATTGAGCTCAACTAAAGAACTATAGACTAAAGAACATATGACGAAATATTCGTTAAGGCAAGCGGACATAACTTATTTCAAACTTCTTGCAGCGGTTACCTCCCCTTACAGTTATAGTAGTTGCGCCAATGAAATCGCTGTGTTCCAAAATGACTACTTTAAGTTGAATTTGCTTTAGACTACCATATTCACAGTGACAAAAGTTTGGAACTTTTAACGTTTCGTTCTACCTCGCTGTGCCACAATGGCAGCTGAAGGACCCTTGTTTCTGATGAAAACAAAAAATACTAGTTATCATATCATATGCGTTGTACTATGTGTAATTTTCCCGCTAAGACAAAAAAGTTGTTCTCCTAACTACTTAACTTTTTTTTAAATATTAATACACAATTTTTTATTTCAGGTATCCGCCGTTTGTGCGCAGAAATCTGAGTTGGAGAGACGCTATGAGAAGCTTTCGGAGGAACGCGATTCCATGATCAGTGTCATTGAGGAGACGCAAGACAAAATCAAAGTACTCGAGAGACAAAAGGCGGACAATGAAAGCCAGGTAGCTTTAAGAATGTGTTATTTTTAAAAGATATATTACTTAAACTTTGTACACGATCACCCCACCTCTAATTCAACCATCTTATAAGAAAGTCAATTACACCCATAATTAAATAGATAAGTAGGAACGTTGAAAGCACCGAACACGAAAAAAATATCAAATACGCTTGTAAAATAGCCTGTTCATGAAATGCATATTACTGTTCAAGCTGCCTATCTGTATAATTCATAACCTCACTTATTGAATGTATGGGGAGACTTTTTACGCCGTCGCAAGGCACTTACAACGCTAAAGTACTATGATACTTAAATAAATATGATACTTAAATACCGGTAGGTAAAAAAGGAACTTTAAAAGCCACGCCCATTGTCGTAAAATGGACTGGCCTTTTAATGTAATATGGCTAAGAGTGAGTATATAATTTAATTCAGCTGATTGTTAAGATAAAGGGATTATTTTCTGGTAATTGTCGAGAAAAATTGATGTTCAGGTCAGAGGCCACTAAGTGCTGTAATTAGCTTGTTATATTTTTTTACATATTTCCTGTTGTTGTTTTTTTGTTGTTTTTAATTTACCTAAAAATGCATTAATGAGTTTGACAAAAATATATTTTGAATAGTAAGAGCATATTTTGTCTGCAAATTTGGGTATAATCATATTTGGCCGTTTCTTATAGTTTCGCTTTCGGTTTACCTAGAAGTTTTACACTTTAAAACATAATTGCAGTAAAGGCATACTCATATTACATGTACCTATATTAGATATGAAAAACAAGCAGCTACGCACTGATTTTTTATTTTTCCTAAAATGATCACCAGTCTAGGTAACATGTTTTAACAGGGCGGTATTTGCGATACCTTAGCAAACGTTTAAAACTGTTTTATTTAACAATGAGAGCATCTTATAGATACATCTTATAGATACACCAGAAACATATTTTGGTAAAAGAACTTATCAAAATAAAACTATTAATTTGATTTGTATATGCCTTTTTAATACAAGTGACCACAAAACTCCTTCTCATTACAAAAGTAATATAGAAAGAAATAGCATAAATTCTAAAAAGAAAACTAAACTAATCTGCAAGTTTACTCCTTCGTATACGATAAAAAATACTCTTTTAGGTCAGAGACCACTAAATAGTTTCCCATAGACTTACATTATAAGATTTGGCCCTCCTGTGATTTAGTTTACACGACTTTTTCCCAAAACTACAACAGATTTACAAAGTGGCACTCTTGGAAAATCAGAAATGGCCAGAAATCAGGGTCTTCACCAACTCATTCTCTCAGTATTTTAAACAGAAAGAAAGTAATCACCCCCAGGATGTAAACAACCCAAAATAAGGAAAGTACCAACTTCATTAAAGTGCCACAAATTACCTTTCGAACAGTGTTTTAAAAAATCATTTTTATTTTAAAGTATATAATTAAAGTCATTTTACATTTGTGAAAACAAAAAATTACTTTTATTCTCTATTATTTTGGCCAATGAATCTTTGAAAATAAAGTAAGCCCGAATCGTCCCTAGACAAAATTGTCCAATCCGCGGCAGCCTTTTCTGTTGAGGCCTACCGTCCTCTGACCTTAATATAGCGCCGTCAACATGATAATACCAAAATGAATATCTGCGTGTTGCCTTCTTCGTATACCATATATATTCTCCCTCACTGTCGTCAAACGACAAAGTCTAGTATACCTATATTTTCCTCAAGTTGCTAATTAAAATCTGAATCAGTCGCAGAATCTCATTTCCTGATTGAACTGTGGTCAGACTTCTGAATAATACAACGCCATTACCTGCCTATTGTAGTCCGTAATGGTCAGACCCATTAGTGGAAGTCCGCGTATTGATTCTAGATTTACTTTACCTGAACCAAGAAAATTGCCTTAATTCAGATTAACCAAGATTTTAACCTTTACGGCGATTTTCAGATATAACATGCTGCTGATGTGAATTCTTATTTATCACGTCTTAATTGGCAATGACGAGTTCACTAACGATTGAAAGAAACTACTGTGATATTATGATATTTCGCCGGGATGAAATTTCGCGCAGAAGACATCAAAGACATTTTTTGCACAGGCATAAATTCGCGCATTTGTATTATTTTCATACGAGTTTATATAAAATGTGTTGATTACGCCGGGGTTTATTTTCGCGCTCTTCTCTGGCGCAAAATACGCGAAAATTTAACCACGCGAATTATAATGATACTACAGTATTAATATTTGGCTACAATTATCTGTTTGAATATTTCTTTCGGGTTTTTCTTTCAATTTGTTTTATTTAATTGTTTTAAGAACACTTTCAATGTTTACTCACCAAACAAAAAAAACGTGACACTTTGTAATTTGCATAACTATGAGATACATACAGAAACTCTGTATTTTTGCACTCTCCCAAAGAGCAAACAAACATCTTTTCATGCTAAAAAATAACAGACTACACATGAAAATTAAAAACATGCGCAATTTCATATCTGATCAGAATAACATTACTTGCCAATCTCATTTTTAGAAAAAAGGGAAAATATACAAGTTCAGGTTTCTTTTCTTTTGAGCATGTTTTAATATCATTCTGTTTTATATGAGAAAACATTCAGATACTTTTTTTCTATCTGGTGATCACAATAACTACATATCCCTTTGTTGTTTTTTGGCATTTAAGAGGTATTCGAAGCTTTCCATTTAAAGACACCATATTGCTGATGACTTTTGTTATACCGCATAATTAAAAGAAATAATCACAGATTTATGTTTATATATAACATTATAGAATATGGTTGTCTGTATTCGAATTATCATAAATCGGCGGCATCTGCATAAATGGAACAAACAGTTTGATTATGGGAAAAGAGTACGGTATTAGCATTAGAATTTTAAAAGATTTCTACTTTAAGAAATATCAGAATTTTATACAATTTGTATTTCATTATCTACTTAGAATTGCATAATTATTTTACAAATTTTGGTTGCATTATATATGTTTCCTCGCCAAAGAAAGTGTCGTCTGCTATGCCTTTTGACGTCATTTCAAAGGATGGCGTCAAAACCTTTGTCTGTGATATGCAGGATTTATATTCTCAAATCCATTGCGAAAATCCCATTCTGTTTAGTTCCGCCTATTGTTTCTCGTTTAGTGCAAACCCATTCTTTTATCTGGGGACCATACGCCGCTGAATATGGAATGGTATTAATTAATCTGAAAATACCACATTGAAGGTTCCATGTTCACCGTCATATGTATTCCATCGTTTGGGATAGCTCTAAATTGTACTGTTTATTGGTGTTAATATTGAGTTGCGCTCATGAACAGGCTCAATGAAACCGAGCCTGCAATATGGTCATATTTGTCGTGTCCGGTGGCTTTCAAAGTTCCCCTTTCGCATAACATGGGTGTAAATAATATTTTAAACGTGTTTCACGTGTTACAGCTATTCCAGAAAGATGAAGAAATCAGAGACCTGCACGAAAGAAATTCTCATCTTAGTTTACAAATAGATCATCTTACTGAGAAAGCGTCCAACAGCAGCGGAAACTCAATGACACTCTTCAATGAATTGTCACAACTTCCGGGAAATCACGAGATCGCCATGGCAACTGGATCACCAGTCAGTCCTGTAAGTATATGATACACTTAAGATTACACATTAAAGCCGTTGATTGACAATCACAGACCCCTCGCGGCGGCGGGTTTGGTCTTCTGTTTCGTTTAACCCTTTCCTCCATAGATACACCTTTATTGCATGGACGAACAGTGTAGATCCAGATCAGCCGGCACATCCGTGCCGTCTGATCAGGATCTGCACTGCTCGCTTTTTGATTTGTTAGGTTATTTCTGACCAAAATGCGACCAGTGCAGATCCTGATCAGACGGCACGGATCTACACTGGTCGCACATGCGTAAAAATGCGTATAAATATAGAAAGGGTTAAATGTTCAACAAACATAGAGGTTTTAGTGTAAAAAGTATAAATTATTTTAAAGTGAATTGTAAACAACCGTTCCAAGAACTTTATTTTATCAAGTCTGATCACTCCGTTTGGGTTGAAACTGGTACATGTACTCGCTCCAGCGGAGAAAACGCCAACAAATTCACCTTACTGGTACTCGAACTTTTGACTTATAAGTAGTCCTGCTCGCCCTCGACCAATTTCCTCCACAAGGAGATATAATTTTGATAAAACAAAATAATGCTGCATTACACGAAATAAGATCACACCATCTTATATCCTCATTGTTGTTCCGTAATAAAAAAATACTAGATATTTTTAGAGAAATATTGTATAGAAATATTATTTAAATAAAGTTGTTGTGAAATACAAGCAGAAACCGCTCTCACAAAAAACAGCAACAACAAAACATCATGTACCGAAAGAAACCAGAAACCTTAATTTCAAAACAATATTTTCCATCACTTGTTTTATCTGTATTTAAATGGCTCATGCAATTACCTGTCACGTAAATGGCAGTCATTTCAACTTCTAAGATTTCTCAGAGATCTGTAAAAAGAAAATATCGATTATTTTAAGTGCTTTTGTCTCGTCTTTCGCCGATTGCTTTTTTTAAACAAAGCTTTCTGTTCTCCCCTTGTTTTGAAATAAATTTAAACACTTTAATCAGAAATCTGTATAATCATAAAAATATGTCTTGTTATTTTTTTAATTTTTAGGTCTAAGTTAATGCCTTGGATATATTTCACTTCAATCTGCTAAAAACATTTTGAAAGATGGCTGAAAAGCTTCTAATGAATTTTGAACCACCGAATAAGCTGAAGCATTAAGTCATAAGCCCTTCAAAACAAACGATCGTTAAACATGTAATTCGAACCAATGCCAGATTATTCAAAGTTTGGTAAAAAATTTAAAACAAAATGTTTATCCCGAAACGCAGTGATCTCCCTTTGACGCGAGATACGAGTTTCACAGGGGAAGCAACCGCTGCGAGTTTTCCAAGAGAGGCGACAAAGGGAGATCACTACGTTGGCGTTAAACAAATCCGGTTACTGTGACAGCTGTGCATGGTTTGACTTATCTATAGATACATAGGATTTATCTTAGTCCAGGGTTAGCTTGTTCGATCCGCCTCAACTTCAATAAAAATCTAACTCTCAGTCTTTTTGACGAATTAAACCGAAGTGTATAATGTTGTTATTACCTTGCCACCGTCACTAAAGAACCAGAGACGATTCTGGACTTGGAGAGTCCTTTGTTTCATGCACTTTTATCTTTGAACGAAACAAAAAGAGAAGAATGACTGCTCAGGAAGCGTCGCTCGTGGTCTTCCGGCATGAGCGGCAATTAAAAACTCTAGATATCAAACCAGCTGCATGTAATTAAACCAGCTGCATGCAATTAAATACTGAAAACGTTCAATACGGTTGTAAAGGTATGAGACAGGAAATTTATTTCCTCTAAGGCGATATCATATTTATGTAATTTCTTTCTGCAAAATTAATGAACGCCATCAACCGAGATCTGCTTTATGATTTGGAATTCATGGAATTGGTCAACTGTCATCAGAGACAAATAAATTCTGTATTTGCAGTAATTATCCGGTTAAATAGTTTCTAGTAATTGATTTTCCTGCATTCTGTTAATGCACTTGATCGTTTGTTTGAATTTGAATGCGCTGTTTCAAGATTAATCAAGATAGGAATATTATAATGTAATGATTTGTAAATTAGATGAAATTTCGTTTTGCTTTCTCGCTGATGTTGAGCATTTATGTACCCAAGCTAACGTAAAAAAAGTTAACCTCGTAATATTATCTAGGTCCGGCATGTACCAAGACCTTTAAGTACTCGGGCAGCAAATAGATCGGCGCCGTCACTGATAACTGATTACTAAACATCATAATTTCCAGTAATATTGTAATACTGCAGAACCATCTACAATCACTGGTTTAACAGATCGCATCGGGTGAGCACCGTCTAAAACTGTCCTTGCTAATTCTGGTTCTCAATAGAAGAAATAGAAAGTATTTGTTTGTGTCAGTGAAATATCAATTCTATTTCACCAGGGAACTCCAGAAACTGATATTTTCACAAATTTTAATGCCGCGGACCGCTTGTGTTAGAATTTCGGACACAAAATCGTGCACTATTTAAAATTATTCCTTTTACGATAGATACCTTAATCGCTTTTGGTTAATTTACCTTTCTTATTATTAACTTTTCAGTACCCTCCAAGCATGTTTGGTGACGACGAGATTGAATGTGATGATGACGATTTCCTTATGACGTCATCGTCACCAGTACGATTCGGGAATTCGACGGAGACTCGTTTTGAAAAACAAGAATCACAGGTAACAAAATTAAAAAAAGTCACATGACCTCACAAATTCAATAGTCAAACAATTCAGTCGCAGCAATAAAAACTGGAAAATTCATATAATTTACATGGCACCTAAAGAGATTCTGGCGCTTGGCCAGCCCCCGCAATATAAACCACACCTGCCAATCTTTACTAATAAACCCTTGATTTTTGTAACTAAAAAGTGTCAAGTAGCAATCGAAATTGATTGATTGATTTATTCGTGCATATATATGTCATATCGATTAAAATTTTATAGAAATTACATACAAATTCAGATATCACAAATTAGTATCAACATTTAAGATTTTAACATCACTAGATGCTATTTAACCAAAAAAAAAATAAATTTGATCTCGAGACATATATACAACACAGGATGACCCATGAAAGTTTTTCAACTTATTTCCAATGGGGTCCCTTTGAATAAATGTCAAGGTTCAAAATGATGGTCACATTCGCAGACTAGATTTTAAAAATATTAAAATTGAGAATGTGTAGTATTCTTGAGATCAAACCAAAGCACATATTATTGTCACAAAAGCTATTTTTGACAAATATCACAGTATTCTGACTATTAATGCAATAGAGACTAACGGCAATACAGACATATATATTGCAATACAAATCATATAAAAAAGTTTTAAAACTTAGACAATTAATAAAAAATAAAATCAGCTTCTTCCTTAAATTTCATATTTTCTACAAGTACAGATTTTACCTTACTTTTAAATTCATACTTATTTCTCACATTCTTAACACATGGTGGAAGACTATTCCAGTCCTGAATTGCTTGATAATAAAAAGTATCTATAGTAAAACTGTTCACTGACTGTACATAGAAATTGGACTTACTATATCTGCTATTATGAGAATGAATGTCAGAAACTAACTGAAAATTGTCATTAGGATGGACAATTTTTATTATAAATCTTGTGAACATGATTGAGTCTCAACTGCTTGACTCTATTTTCAACATTTAACCAACCAATGCTTTTAAAATCATTTACAGTTAATGAAGTCATATAGTCATATCCATGAATAAACCTAATAACTTTATTCTGAGCAGCTTGTAATCTCTGTTTTAATTGTTTAGTAATACCACTGTACCATGAAGAACTGGCATAATCAAAATAGCACTGTATCAAAGAATTACACAATAACTTTTTCATGTCAATATTTAAACAATGTTTCTGTCTGTACAAAAATCTTACTCTAGAATTAACCTTTTTCACAATATTATTAACAATCGATGTAGCTGAGAGATCATTGTCTAATATAGAACCAAGATACTTAACAGATGGTTGTGAATTAATAGTTTGATTATTGCACTCCACTTTAAAATTTTTGATTTTCGACAATTTCCTTTTAGAACTGAATAATATACATTCTGTTTTTCCAAGGTGTAAAGATAGCTTGTTATCAACTAACCACTTACTACAATTTTCTAATTCCTTGCCTAGAACAGTACTAATAACATTAGGGTCTTTGTGCGAGAAAAGTATAGCACTATCATCTGCATAGAGAATGAGTTTACATTTCTTGCTAATACTGATGCTCATGTCATTGATATAACATAAAATTGTTCCATTTTATCAAGTTTTGCGTGCAAAAATCATAATTGTACCTAACATTTGTTTAAATGTGTACGGGTGGGAAAACGCATCTTTGCGGCATAAAATTTCCGACAGCTTGCATTACTCTTAATAATTTATTTATGCTATGATTAAACTGTATTAAATTGTCACAAGTTTTATTAATTGCTGTACATGAATGCGACTAAAATACATGTAAGAGTAAAGTCAATTATAATCAATTGCATTGCTTAAATAGCTCTTGATAATTATGATTATAAACTCAACACATTTTAATTTTTCCTGTTATTCGCACTTCTTTACCTAATATATTCTAACGTGTACTATCACTAAAAGAGCGAGTTTAATCTGTTATCAATTGTAATTGAAGACTAAAAGGATAATCCGTGGAAATTTAAAGCAGCTGTTCACGGAATTGATTTGAGGTAAACGATAAATGTTTTATTGTATAAAGGTTAACTTATCTTTTTATCAAATAAAAACGAAGTTTTTAAAAATATTTAAAGTCATTAATACAAAAATGTTCGTATTCGTACAGTCATTAATGTTTTTAATAATTTGTAAGTTTATTGTTTGCTAGATTGTATAGTTACAGTCTTTGCTACTAATTGTTACATAGATAGAGCTGGCTTAACTGTTTCTTCGGTAAGCAGACAGACGGATATACAGAGACTACTTCCAAACTTAAAAATAACTAATTATACGTTCATCATTCAACAATGTTTGACCAAAAAATATTTAGGAAATCGACCGAAATGTCCCTTGCAATTTTTGACAAATTTGAAACTATGTTCATGTATATGCCTATAAATGTAACTTTGCATTTAATGCTTATAGATCATATGTTATGTTTATGTTTATAAAAAGTATCGGACACGCAACATAAAGAGAATTATTGTTCGAAAAAATGAAATTACTTGCAATGTCATTGGCTGAAAAAAGTCCCAACGATTATATATAATTTTTGTATTCTTTAGATGGAGGAAGAGATTCTTCATGCATATAAACACCTAAAACAGATATGTAGAGAGATAAAAGTACAGATGGGAGACAAGTTACCCGACAATTCGGACGCCGGCGACGAGGACTCGAACATTTCCGACGAATCGGGAAGTCTAAACGACGTCATGTTAGAACTCCGGGACACCATTCATAGTGCAATACAACAGGCTAGTGAGGTAAGTTAACTAATTAAACCACTTTCCAAAATACTTATACTTGTTGTTGATAGATGCTGCTTTCTAGTAAAACATAGCGTTTAATTGCGTTTTGACATGGTTTTGTATAAAAATAAAATTTTCAAAAGATAGATTTTCAAAACACGTGACTCGTAGTATATTAATAATTTGCAACAAACTGCGACAGAAACGATGCTACAAGGAGCCTTTTCTGTTGTGGCCACCGAGAAATTTCTAGAGAATTCACAAAATATTGATTAAAATGTATTAAATCGTCAATTATTTATTAATTGCTGTATTTGATAAGATATGTCAATTATAATTTCTTATCGTTTAATTTTGCTGGGAACAAATTTCGCACAAACGTTTGAAATGATATTTTCGCGCAGACATAATATCGCGCGCTGGTATGAGTATTATTCTCATTAGTATAGATTTCAATGTTTTGATTTCGCAATTTTTTTCGCGTTTTTCCCTATCGCTTAACGCGAATATTAAACCCCCGCGAAATCTAATGATACCTTAAATTAAAACATCTATGTGCACACTTAACTGTTAAGAAAAAGAAAAAACATGAAGCCCTGTCAAATGCTGGATACTTCGTTGGCACTGCATGGTATCATACATCGTATAAACACATCGTCGGGAACATAGAAAACTTGTTTGTTTCACTTGTTCATATCTACAACGGTGTTGAGTTATGGGTGCATAAAGTATCTTTTTGCCATTTTAATACACTGGCGCAGTTTAAGAGACATGTATTATAAATAGTCACATGTTTATGTTGTGTCTCTTAGTATGTTTGTCAAAAAATATTACCCGTATTTTTCTCATGAAATGCACTATAATTTATAGGGCGACAACCCTTTGTGTTTACGCTGAATAAACTTTTGAATAAGTGATTTTGATGTATAACAACGCTTCCATTACTACGTCTCGCAGACTTGTCTGGAGATATTTTCTGTATTGATATGACCCTACTTAATATGTAAGGATTATTTCCCCAGATAACAAAGCACTGAACCCATAAAACAGAACGACTGATATTATGGTTAAAAGCTGCATCATTGTCATTATGCGATGAGATTTTATGTCAGTAGCCTCTTATTGACAATTAACAGGCGAGTTTTGTCCTGTGGAAATTATAAGTATGTCAAATGGCAAAGCTACTGATTCGTGTTGTACGGTTAAACGTCAATTTTCTACCACCTTTTATGTGCAACGAATAGAAATTTCGCAGTGGTCAAACTGAAAACACCAGTATCTAGATATGTTTCTGTCGCAGTTTGTTGCAAATTATGAAAATATACTCTTAGTCACATTTTCTGAACACTTATCCAAATTCCGATGTGTAAATGCGTTGTTTTTTTTCAATGAATGAAATAAATCCCAATGAATATGCAGCTTTAACGTAGCTTTAAGGTTTATAAATAATTTATCTTATTTGTTTCTGTTTCAGACCCAGACATCTCACTTAACAGAAATCCATTCCTTACAACAACGCGTGAGCGAGCTAGAACGAGATTTGACGGACTGTCAGACAAATCTTCACAAGCTTGGAGAGCAGCTTCAGATCAGAGACATCCATTTACAGCAGAAAAATTACAAAATTACAGAACTGTCTAGACAGGTAATGGCAAAAAATTATAGAACTGGGACAGAACAAGCATCTGATTAGCTGAAATGTCGACCAAATCTCAAGCATCTAATTGAATGAAATGGCGACCTAATCTTAAGCATTTGATTCGATAAAATGGCGACCAAATCTCAAGCATCCGATTGGCTCCAGTCGCCATTTTAGCCAAACGGAAGGCTTGAGATTTGAGAATGGTTTAAAATCTCAGATTTATAATCTTCAGCAAATGTTTTGAAAAACTTGAAAGAAAATGTTCGGATAAATATTGGCGTAAAAATATCTAAAACTTTTATTTTTGTTAAATATTTCATATTTTAATTATATTGAATTCAAAAATGATTATGCTTAAGATATTAAATATTTTTACTGTAAAAATCACTGTTATAACATAATGTGCGTCAAAGTTGCCTAAAGTGAAAAAATACATTGTATACAAAAATCTCATTTTTGACAATTTTAAGATCAGATTTTGGTGGTTTTCAATGTGGCCGCACTACTCTACCACAACTGGTACATGTATTTAACCATGAATTAATCATGCATTAATACAAATAAAATTGTTTTAATTATTAATGTCGACGTCGTCTGTGCCCTTTAGAAAACGCAAAAAAATTGCTCAAAAATGACTTTTTGCAGCATTTCAAATTTCAAAATACATTCGACCATCTAAAGTCTTGTTGATTTCAGGCGATTTGTTGATTTCTTAATCAACAAATTAATCATGCATTAATACAAATAAAATTGTTTTAATTATTAATGTCGACGTCGTCTGTGCCCTTCAGAAAACGCAAAAAAATTGCTCAAACATGACTTTTTGCAGCATTTCAAATTTCAAAATACATTCGACCATCTAAAGTCTTGTTGATTTCAGGCGATTTGTTGATTTCTTAATTTTTCATTGAATTTCAAAGTATATGATTGTCGAAAATACAACAACAACATTTGAACACAATCTCGTTGATTTCAGGCGATTTGTTGATTTCTAAATTTTTCATTTAATTTCAAAGTATATGATTGTGGAAAATACAACAACAACATTCAAACTCAATCTTGTTGATTTCAGGCGATTTGTTGATTTCTAAATTTTTCATTGAATTTCAAAGTATATGATTGTCGAAAATACAACAACAACATTTGAACTGAATCTTGTTGATTTCAGGCAATTTGTTATATTCTAAATTGTTCATTGAAATTCAAAGTATAGTATTGTCAGAAAATAAACAACAGCATTTGAACTCAATCTCGTTGATTTCAGGCGTCGGCTCAGCATGAAGATATCAAGATTTTATCATCTCAGCGAGACAAGTTACAAGATATGCTGGCGTCGGACACCACAAAACCTCAGATGTACAGCGCCATGGCTTTGTTACGTCATGCGCGGCGAGAAAGGGACGCTTCAATAGAAAGGTGAGCTTAAACATTCATGAGTGTAGGTATATTAAAATACATGTAGATGATAAGGGAACTTTGACAGTTACATGTACCAAACACAACATATTATACGAAAATATTGCAGTCACGGCTTGATTAAACCTGCTTATATAAAATTCAGTGAGACAACCGCGAACAGTAACTAAAGGAAACAATGAAATCTTAATGGGGAATCTATAATTCTGCATAAAAGATATTTCTCGCGTATTTTGCGCGCGAATATTATAGCGAGCGTTATGCCAAGAAATATTCAAGCGCAAAATTAAGTTTTATTATATTAATTATATTATATTTTTTAAGCTCGCTTAATGTCGTCAATTTTTGGTTGAGATATTTTTGTCGCGCAAAATGCATTAGAATGCAATAGAATATGTTTCGGGTGTTATGTCATGGGATAATTCAGTGAATGAGCGAAATGCCAAGGAATATTTAAACTTCTATTTCAAGCGTTATGCCAGAATATTTAAGCATATATTTCTATTTTAGGCGTTATGCCATGGAAAAGGAACTACAGCAATCAAAATATGAGATTATAGTCTTGAATCATCAGTTGATGGAAGCCATACATCAGAAGAATAAAGTCTCACAGCTCTTGGATCAATGGCAGGTAAGAGTCTTTTCTGGCATATATAAGAGTATTCTAGTCCAAAGATCATAACAAAGATTGGAGTATTAGACTAGTTTATGAGATTAGGCCCTATATAGACTGAACTGAATTCTGCTCTTAAATGTAGAATAATAACATATCCACACTATTGGTATTTGTATATGTATCACGTTCTCCGCTACTGCACTTTTTGTGTGCGACATTTCCCGGTTAACATGTACAATGTACATTTAACTTATTTATTCGTTGTGTGGAAGGGTTGAGTGTTCTGCATGTGACGTCCCCTGATATGGCACTTTTTTTCTATATAATGTGACGTCTTCTGATGAAACACTTTTTTGTATTAAATGTGACGTTCCCTAATAATGTAATTTTTGTATTTTTGGATACAGGAAAAGTTCCAAATTTTATAGGTCTTTATTGAAACATTTTATAACCTTATATTTCAGAGTGATATGGCGAATCTTCTTGGTGTTCAGATGGAGGGAGCGATCAAGCCAGCTCTTAATCCAAAACAAACTGACCAAAAACAAGAGTTGAAACAAGAAAACAAAAAAGAAAATGAAGAACAACCAGGACAGAGCGCCACCTAGCTGCCATGATCTGCATCTGTCCATTGTTTCTGATGTGCTATTGTTCCATTCTAGAAAATATCCACAATTCTGTTTGACAATGATGTGTATTTCTAAAAGGCACTGTGTATTAGAATACAGTTGTGTTGATCATGTTGACATGGACAAAGTTGTTGAAGTTAATTTATCTGTTTACGAAGGATGTAATTTTATTGTTACCCAATGTTTCTGGAAGGCATAAAACAATCAAAACAATGCGTTTAAACTGGTGTTCAAAGCGATATACTTGTAGCCAAAAACGTTCTAGTCTGAAGTTTAATAAACTGTAGTTAAATAATGTATTTAATGTATTAATAAAAGTATTCAAAAAGAGTTAACGAAAACATTTTTATCAAAATATGTGAAAAAGTCAAGTAATTTGATGCTCTAAATATCTTAGCTGAAGACCTCTAAAAATATGACCAGAAATATGGACTCAAACTGCTAAATAATTGACGGCAATATTTTGAAGACATTTCAACCGTTGGAAGTGTGGATATTTTCCGTAATGGTCCATCTTACTTTTCTCAGTGAAAACATATCATTTAGCTACATAAAGTATTTCTCATATCTCTGTTTGATATATGCTTGCTTTCATGTTTCATTTGCAAGCAGCACGTATGATGCGGATACTTGTTTAGCAGAAACATAACATAATACTGCGGTTTCAACTTTGCTGTCGCATATTTTCGCGCAGAAGCCAAAATGACAATACTTTCGAGGCACACGTTTGCTCACACTCATCACAATTTTTAAACAATTTGAGCATGGATTTGTTGAATTGCACTGTGCAATTAACGCGAAAACTAAACAGTCGCGAAACCAAGTGATTCCGTAGCCAAGGCGTCCTTTACAAGAATGGTGATTTCATAAACAAAAGAAGCAGAGATACATGGCAATACAATTATGTAGGTACTTCTTGCCATTAAGTATACATTTTTAAAACGCTTTTTGAACGTGTTAAACTATAATTTACATCTTTTGATGAAGTTGATGTTGATCAAGATACGTTTAAACAGGTACAGAATAAGAAATTACTATTTTTTCAAACACATTTTTATGATGAAAGATTAGAGAAGCATGTGAAGAAATATTTTATTAAATATTTTACGTTTTACATATCGTTTTACAACTTAAAGCATTCCGTATTATTGTTGGCATATCAGTTTATTCATGTAAAAGTGTATGTGAGTTTTGCTTAAATATCTGAGTTAAAACTGAAATTGTTATATTGATATAAGAACAGTGACATTCAGAGAAAAGGTCTGCCATGTTAAAAATAATCCAGAAGCATTTAGATTGCCCAGACTCATACCTGATGAAGGCCGTAGCACCGTGAAATACAATATATAATTATAACCGATTACTAATAAATAGAAACATTTTCATTGCTTCCTAAAATATGTCATTTGTTCCTGTGCTCATAACATCTGTTGCGAAATGAGACTTTCGTTTTACTGATTTTCAAACAGATGTCAGATTCCATTTGTCTAAAGATCATTTAGAGCAAAATACTTGTTAGTTAGTCCTGTTAAAGCCCTATCAATCTTTGATAGGGAGTTAAACGGGAGCGTTCTTGCACAGGTGTTCACTTAGTTACCAATAAATACTTGTCTGGAATGCTTTATTAGTTTAAATAGTATAATGCTCATTTTATATAATATGTGATTGTAGTATAAATTTTGAGCTGGAAAACTGGAGCAAAGTATTGACAATTTTAAAACAATATACTCTACCAAAGATAAAATGTACATGTAAAAAGTGTAAAATAAGAAAGTTGTATTTGGAGACTGTTGCCAAAGTCATATTCATCTATTAAATACAAATGTATGTTTAACTGATTGACGCTAATCCAAATAGGGCATTTTTGTGGAGTAGTTGCTCCTTTATCGAAGTTAAACAAATATAATTTGACCCTTCTCCAATAAAATTCGAGTTTCCTTGGTTTTATTAAATTTTGGCCCGCTTATCTTAAAATCTGGCCCGCTTACACTTAAATATGGCCCGCTTATCTTAAAATATGGCCCGCTTTAAATGTCTTCCACGGAAAATGTTTAACATTTTATGTAGAATTCATTTACAAAACTTTGTTAAAGAATTGTAATCAAATTTTAAAAATACAAATAAGAATTTAAATTTTAATGTTTAATTTACTTAAACAATTTCCTATTACAAAATCATGTACACATTTACCAGATTTCTAATAATTCTTATACGTCCAGCTTGCATTTTATGATTTTATTTTGTCGTAGAAATTAATGTTGTGCAGCGAATGTGTTGAATTTTGCTTTCAACAATCAATGACCGGTGTGGAAGAAGAACGATAACTCAGCTTTTCAGCAACGGCTCAAATCTAACGAAGTGATGCTTGTTTTTTTTAAAGGTGATAGTCATCGGCATAGAATATAGTATTGAGTGTAGTCTTATAATTGGGTCATGGAGTGGAGTCTGGAGCTTGGAACAAAATTTTTGGAGTAAGAATTGGGAGTCTAACTTAGGAGTAGGTTTGTATCTTTGTTTAAAAATATTGAGCATCTGATGATATTATAGTGCCTCAAGATAACCAAATATCTCAGCAACTCAAGGTGGCGTAAACTTCAACATTCAGATACCATGTTGCTCTCAAAATAACCATGGCAACGTTGTAATTGATTGTTGTTTATTCATCCGATTCTTACACAACACACCCAAAATTAAATGAAACTTATTTCAAGGCCACTCTAAAATCTTGCTCCAAACTTTCAGCTCCAAAATTTAGCTCCAAACGTCCAGCTCCAAAATTTATCTCCAAGGTCAGCGTCAGTTTCCACTCCAATACTCCACTCTATTCTTTACACTATGCCATTGTCAGTATACAGTTCAATTAAGCACCAATCTAGCCTTTCTTGATATCGTTCTTTTTCCAGTCCATACCAGTAACAGCAAAAATAAACGTTGAAACATTTTATTGTTCTTTCTTTTACTAGAATTTCTGAAAAATATGTCACGGCAGCCCAATAAGTATATCCAGACGAATGCTACTGGCCCGAATCTCAATAGAAGTATTGAGTGTGGATTTCAAACTCCACTTTAAATTATATTTTTATAACTCCGATGATACACAGCCTTCTTTGTTGATATAAGTTTTAATAATGTGCTTACACAATAATTCCTGAATCAAACGCTACTTTGTTGTTTTTTGTCTGTATATTCGGATTAAACATTTTCAAACGCAGATATCTGAGTTTTAACATTTTTTCTAGAATATCGCAGCATGATTTAGCATTATTTGAACTTTTTTCAAGAATATATGGCAATTTTGTCCATTTTCATATAGTATTCCAAGTATAATAAGTACAATAACTAACATTCTTTCAGAATAAGTATATTTGATTACACAAATTGAGTTGAAAACTGCGTTTAAACATAAGATTGTTCGTGATATTTGGGCCATCTAATTCTAAGCCGCTTAACATACTTACGCAGACTAGGCCATTATATTATAGAATATTGTTAATAAGGTCTGAATGCCCCGCTCCGCGACTGTCAACAATCAAGAGCTCATTGACCGGCATGTTTTATAAAACTTTTTACGTAAATTTCCAGGACTGACAATTACAATGTGTAGTATGTAATCATACTGAACTGAACAAGGTCATGTGACTTCTGTTGATTTCTATTTAACAAACTGTGACCATAACCTTGATCCCGCTGACACTGACACAAACTCAATACAAGCTTACGACCCCAAGATTGTTAAGGTTAGCAAGAAATCTTAAGTTATTGTCTGACAAGAAATTTCTGTTTTTAAATTAATAAAAGTGACCGTGACCGCAGTGGCCATAATTACAACCAACGATTCAAATTCGGTATCATAGCAAAAATAAGAATTAATACCATTGTATGGAAACGTAATTTGAAATTTTTATACCATTGACCATGATCCTGATATCAAACAACGAAAAAGACGAGAAAGTTGTCCAAACTGATTCCAAGCAAGATTTTTTAAAGAGTAAACACACCATGTTCTGCCAGGAAAGCTCAAACCACTCTCCAATTATCTGTTCAGACAAGGATGGGACGGACGTAATAGGTACAACTTATTGTCCGGCCAAAATATTTTTGCATTTCAGCAACATTGACCCCAAAGATCTCAAATAACACATCATGCTATGTCTCAACACAGGCTGCCTTCACACCAAGTTTACTGACGGTATCTCAGACTTTTTAAGTTATTGTCCGGGAAAGCAGTTTCTAGCTTTAGCAACAGTTACCCTGAACTTGACTCCAGTGACCCCAATACAAATCCCAAGGGCTAAACACTAGCTACCATCGCATCAATTTTGGTGAGAATAACTCCAACTATTCCCAAGAAATAGCCTGGACAAGGATTTTCCATTTTGAGTACCAGTGAACTTGATACCAGTTACCCCTAATAAAACCGCTGATGGGTAACAACACAGACTACCTATTTTACAACATTAGTGAGGAAAATCTTAATATAAGCTAAACACATAAAACAAGTTTGATAAGGATAGCTCAAACTATCCTCATTATTTACAAAAGAATTGTATTTTAATAACACTGACATTGATCGGAGCGACCAAAATACTACTCCAAGAAAGTTCTCAAAACGGCTATCTGCACATCACGTTTGATATTTTCGCCAGGTGTTTTGGGAAACTTCTTAAATAGTAAATACTAGTTAAACATGAAAATTTTCTTTAAATTAAAACAAAAATGTGTGTTTGTTTATTTGTAATTAAAACAAATTAAATATATATCTAAAAACTGAAAACAGCTTGTAGTAACTGTTCCTATAAATCATAGTTTCTGCCTAGCCTGTTAAAATGTTAATCTTCGCACTATATTCAACTTTGGTTTCCTTTGAAATTTAATACGATAAAACGAACTGTCGAGTATTTTAAACTTATTACGGTAGAACTCTGAAACGGATTTCAGTGCTAATTGAAATTTGTCATCGGAATACAAATTTGCTATTGTTCTCTCTACCGTTACAGACTGTTCCAGGTCAAGAAGACTGCGTTGAAATTCTATCCAATCATATATACTGATCTTGACATCACACAGCTTTATATGATTCAGACAAGTCATATTGGGTTCCATTCGGAGAGCATCATGCTCTATGTTGACATTAACAAGCACGAGCTCTACTAGGTTTTTAAATGTCAAAAGGACTGAATTAATACCGGATGTGTAAGACAAACAGTGGAGTTTAAGTATTTTAAGTCTTGGTGAATTCTTTATAGAACACACACTGTTTGCTGTGAATGTCTCAAAATATTCAAGATTCGACGTGTTAATATTTTCAAAATGCAGTACCTCGAGTGAGGGAAGTTTTGAGCAATGAACATTGTGTAAAGTCTTCAGTTGTTCGTGTTTGGCTAAATTAATGACCAGTTTGCAGAGAGTTCTTTTACAGTCATTGCACCTAACTTGTCTAAGGCTTATATGTCTTAAAGATAACGTTTTTGATACAAATACTGACAGCTTCGAAAGTTGTGTGTGTTTGAGTGTAAAGTTGTAATCTACCACTATCGTTTGCAGGTTTTCAAACTTTAGAGCGGTTTTAAGAAAGTCCTGATCAGCAGAAATGTAAATGTGCAAGACCTTTAGGGGGTCAATATATTTTTTCAACAATTCAGATGTCTCACTTGGATTTTTGAATCTTCTTATATTCACAACATCTAGCAGCGATACTTTGAGATCGCTGGATGGGTTCACTGATTGATTTTCCAACAATGTGCGCAAATATAAATTTTGAAGATCGAAAAATAACTCGGGCAATATCTTCCTGAATTCAAAATATTCGTTTTTGTTTTGCAAGTAACGTTTTCTATAAGCCATTGACTTCTTGTCTTTAGAAACATTCTTATAGATGTACTCAAATATGATCGGTGTCATTTCAGGACATAGTTCACAAACCATTTTTATAACGTTAAATAGTTTCAAAACATCTTCAACTGATTCATAGACCCCGAAAAGTTCATCTAATACAACTGTGTTGCATGGCATGTCGATTGATAGGCTATCAGCCGATAGAGTATTACTTCGACTGGCAATATAAAGCGCAGCAAAGTTCTCCAGATAGGAGGAATGAACAAATGCAAACCGAGTATTTTCGAATGTTGGATCAAAACAGTTCTCCTCGATAAGTAATCCCATACTCAATAGCGCTGTGATGATGTTGTCAGTGATTGCATATGTCTTTATCACGTGTCTACCAAAAACGACCTGTAGTCCAATATGTTTACGTAGTAGCTCGAAAGCAATTTTTCCGAGGGCGATTATTAATTGTCTATATGTTTTTACGCGGGGAAACTGTTCAAAATAACGGGGTAATTTTATGTCTTCTACTATATTGCCTATAATAATATGTTCAGAAGATTCTTTGATTTCTTTGAATTTTGCCTCCATCCAATATAAAGCAACGTTTAATACATTCGCAAACAATTCACTAACTGACTGTCCTATTTCACTGCCTTTACATAACAGCCACACAGTTTGCTGCAAAAGCAACGGTGACTCTTCCAAATTTAAATGTCTAAAATTGCACTTATTAAGAGATTTATTTGAACCTCGTTGTTCATCAGAAAGCTTTGAACTGTAGTTACTAAACATTTGGTCTCTCGATTCAGCAGGTATGCCTAGCAACATGAAAGTTTGATCACACTCTGTTGATTGCATATTCAGAATACCAGGAGCCGACAATCGAGATGTAGTTATCACTGTGGCTTTGTGTACATCGTTAGCAGGAATGCTGAAAGGCAAGTGAACATGGATGCTATCCGACTGTCCAGGACACCATTCATCCAAACCGTCCATTAGGATGATGCATCTCTCCGAATAATTGTCCAAAATATCGTTTAATATGACTACTTTAATTAGTTTACTGTATAGTTTGTGAATCATTTGCCGAATACTGTTGATTCCCCGTGTACGTAGAAGAGGTATAAAAAACAAAAAATCAAACGATTCCATTTCTTTCACGTTAATTTTATAATCAACTAGATGTGATTCAGTTTCTCTTTGATTCTCTTTGCTTACTGACTGACACCAGTAGTAAACAATCATTTTACAGAAGGCACTTTTTCCGCTCCCGAGATTGCCAAGAACATATATTCTTTTACCTTTTGCACTGAGTATTTCGCAGAAACTTTTAATGACTGATTTTTTCTCATTTTTAATCAGTGGTTGAACATAAACTTCGCTGATGTTGATGACATTTTCCCTTGGCATCAAGGGACTTGCCGATGTTTTGACTGTATTATTTCTGTAAAATTTTGCTAGACATCTGCGAAACTCTGAAAAAATACAATAATATGTAGATCTGTATTATTTTAATAACAAATAAACAGACAGTGTGCAAGCGTATTCTTAATAGTACGATTCGTTTTTCTAGTGAACGCCTACACAATCCGCTGGGACAAAACTATGACGACGGGTAATACATTTTAATTTCGACAAGTTTATGATATTTACGGTAAACTTAGATATATACTAATGATATCATAATGTTGACTGCTTGTGACTGACAAATCAATCATTATATTCCAGTAGAAGAAAAAATCGTGGCTCAGCCAATCATAAGCATCATAAGAAACCAGTGTAAATACAGATTGCAGCTGGTAAATTTTATTTGTAAAACCTTTAAACATATTCAATGTTAATTTCATCATTTTCAAACAATCGAGGTCCGCCATCTTGGCAAGTGATATCGATTGGCATGGCTTTTCGGCAAAGATACGAAACGGACAATATAATAGCGAACTGTTCTTTCATTCGAGTAAAATACAGATACAGATACAAGATACAAAATGTTATTTCGAGTCGGTGTTTACAGAACAATAATAATAATGCTTTTCTGACACTTTACTTTCAACATTATTTTTGTTAAAATTACAAAAAATATGAGCAGTTCAGTGTCGCCTACTTTGTATTACCACCCTGAAGAATTTGTGCGTATGTCTGAAAAAGTGAAAAGGTCTATTGTATTTATATAAAAAAAATCCGCATTCAAGGTTCTATGATCCCCGTCAGGCGCAAACCATCGCTTGAAAAGGATAAAAATGTGAAATGTTTTTTAATTAGTAAAATGTTGGTTGTGCTCATCCTGTGGCAAGGCAGGGATGTAAAAATTATTACATTTACTCTTTATGATTAGGCTCAATTTGACCGAACATTTCAAATGTTTATTTGTGTCGCGTTCGGTAGCTTAAAATAACTAATTATTTATTTTCTTTTGTAAAAATATAAACATGTAAAAATTCAAATACACATACCGAGTTTAGTATCTTTGGACAATTTTATCTGTTGCTGCGACGAAATTTTAGTTATCAGTTTATCTCCAAGTGCATACTGTGTCTGAAAAAAAAAATAATGTAAATTTTGGTTTTAGTTAACAGTAACATGCAATTAATTATCGTATACTTGATGAGCCGTTTCAGTCAAGCAAGAAAACGGACTGTTCAGCAACCAATACTCGCAAGTATCGTCCAAATTGAACGCTACAACAGAATTACAATTTAGGCCATTAGCTACGCCAGCTTAAACAACTTACAATACAATTGTTTATTGTGACAATTGTGAACTCTCTTAAAACTCAGATCAAGCAGATAAAATGCCGATCAATGAAATCGGATACACATTGTTCTTACTTTGTTTTACAATAATATAGCAACCAACAATTTTATTTATAATTTCTTTCTTGTTGGGTGTATTTAAGAATCAATTCTTATGATAAACATAATTTTTTCTCTGTAAATTAAACAAAAGGATTAACAGTTTCTAACGTCACATATCCCAATTCGAGTCATTAACGTGTTCCTTTCGCCCGGGTGAGGTTGTAATGATAATGTTGCAGTAGTGAGACATACAGATTAAGGTTAACCGAATATTTTGCTACGGAATGAGCAACAGCGATTGGTCATAGAAAACATAAATTTTCAGTGCATAAGGCTATAGGCAAACGACTGCAATGAAGTTTAAAGATCTCTCTACTCTTGTTGATTGTTTGCAGTTGTCATTTAAAAACGTATTTATAATAAAAAAAACTTTTACCGTTTATAATTTCATAATTGCATGTAATTTTCTTTACAAATAAACAATGTATTCTAATTGTGTCTACTTGTATTTGAATTTTCGCAGATATAGTTTACATAATTTTTTAAACAGTGATGTCACACTTGCAACATATTACGAGGTTCATGTTTCAAACTTCTTTGCTTTTCAAGAGACCCAGACAGTGTTACAGATTTCAAAAAAGTAAAATATGCATTCCAGGAATACCCACGGCAGAAAAAACACAGCCTTCCAACACAGGCCAAAAAAGTCGACGAAAAGAGAGCATAGAATGATCAATTTCAAATGAGACGCTTTGGTGACTAACCCATCTAAAGTTGATCGTAATGCTTACCTCTTAGGTTGCACGACGGTGACATATGTTAAAGGGTTTAATATAAATAACTCTGAATGCGATTTAACTATATTCTAATGCTGAATTCTTACTGTTTTACATATTATCCTTTTCATTAAAATTTTATTGTTAAAATATATCCAATAATATACCAATATCTTGTCTATAACAACAAACAAAAACATCTTTTATTGTATAGCTCACCTCAAGAGATCTTTGATATATGATATATTGTTGAGGACGCTTGTCAACTCTTCTGACCATAAAATCTGGTTGAAAGTGTTTTAGATCAACTGTGCTCTTAGCTGAGAGAGGCTGCATGCTAGTTGTTCTTATGAACCTTTTATAATCATCACTCTCCGCGAAGTCTGAGGGAAGAGACCGACGTACTTTTTCTGTAGTCCTGACATCGGTCGTGGTTATTCTTGTTCTTTTAAATTCATTGTTTTGTTGTAAAGCCGGTGGATTATAAGCGCGTTTATCATTGAAATTTGCCCGATCATCTGCTGAAAAATTCTGATCGCTATCATTCTTTGCCCGAATATTAGCTTGACCTGGCAGTAAATCATTTCTTTTTGTCACATAATTTGGTTGATCGCAACATCTTATAATTCTATTTGCTTGAAGGGACTGCGTGCCATTTGAACTTGTCCATAAATTATCCGAAAAGGACTCTTGGTTTTCAAGTATATCACAACTTCTGCTTTTATATTTACTTTTTGGCTGTAAAGGGAATGCATTATTTGTCTGTTGTAGCTCCCGTGCATCATTTAAATTTGTCTGTAGAGCAGCTGCTCGCGACCGCTCTTCATTTCTTGCCCTAATATCAGCTTGAAGTGCCCGTATGTCCGTTCTTTTGGTCATAAAATTATCTTGAGAAGACTCTTTGTCATCTGCTCTTGTCCAAAATTCACCCGGAACTGATTGTTTGTAATCTTTTCTTGCATAGACTTCTGACCGATGAGACCTTTGATCATGTTGTGTGATATTCCGTGGCTCTCTGGAGTATATAATCGTTTCACCAGTCTGGTGGGTCAGCATATCACGACTTTTACTTCTGTATAATTGTTTTTGTTCCAAAGCTAAATAAGCCATTATTTGATGGCATTTTCGAATATTACCAGTGGCCTTAAGTTCACGTTCGGCTGCGGCCACCTCTGCTTCAGGAAATTGAAAGTTTTTACTTGATAGCTGCATAAGAGAAGCAAACATAACTTGAATTTGAGCTTTGAAAAAGTGGTAAGTATTACGTGTTTTTCTTACTGAAATACAAACTTGTTCCAAAAGAAAATGAATGTCTGGGTCCGAAATGGAAGTAGTTAATCATCTCCTCAGATACCACATCTCAATCCCACATCCCACCCACACCACCATGAAAACTTTATTAACACTTCGTAACATCCTTAAACGCACATTATTAATAAGAAAGGCACATAATAAGATTTATTAAGGAGAAGTTGTCCTGCTACAATGATTTGACATACTACACTGCCTTGTTTTGCCTTATCAGCATACACATAACGGAACTTTGAGGGGAAAAGTTTGAAATAAGCTACTAAAATGCACTAAATATATCAACTTCTAGAAATGTGTATTTTTCTTAGCTTAGGTCCTGTAGGCACAAAATTTAACCAACCTTGTTAAGTTTCAACAAAGCTTCATTCGCTCCATATTCTCCGGATTTCAGGTTACTGTCTTGCAGAATTTTGAGAATGTTACTTATCAAATCATTTATCTCTTGGTCTTCAAACTCATAGCGTGCCTTATGAAATAATGTGTTCCTGGTCTGACGCAGCTTTAAGAAAAAAAACACATTTTCTCAGATTAGTACAGTAGTAAAACTGGCGAGAGAAGGGCTAACTTTATCCGATATCAATTCAACTGGGGAAAAAAACCTAACTTTAAAGAAAGTTGTTTCTGAGTACGTAAGGACCGTTAATTTGAAGCCGATCATAGACAGTAACTATATACTGGAAATAAGCCGTTTGAAATAAAATGAGCAAACGAAACTTACAAAAAATAAAAATGTGTTCTTATTACCTTTTAACTTGAAAAAACTTTGCAGCATAATAAAACCATTATTTGGTTCTTGAGAGAGTATGTGAGAATGTATTGCCGGTCGGAGTTTCATATAATCCTTCGCCTATGGCTCGATTAATATGACACTCAGATCGACAATATACTCTCAAATACACTGTCAAGAAACCTAATCACTTTATAATATGTTTAACTCTCGTGTCTTTGAATGTTTTTTCCTGGAATGGCAACATAATTATACATGTTTATCAATTGCTTCATAAAATACAAAGATTGATACAAAATGATTGTAGAAAAAAATTCAGTTTTGCATTCACTATCTGCAAGTCAATACCTGACCTTAATTATTGTGATTTTGACCAAAAGGCATTAACAAGGTTTATCGATGAACCTGTATCAGAAACTTTCCTTATTTTGAACAAAGAACAGTACTTAGCAATTAGGTGTCGTATTTGCTAATTGATCGTAACATGCAAGGAACATGGCAAATAATCTACAAATGACCATTCTATTTGAGGTGTACTGCACACCTTTTTACTTTACCCACTAAAACATGAAACACTAGATAATATCATTATTTAAAGTTGAATGTTCAAAAGAAATAATTACCTCTTTAAGGTATTGATGAAACACTTTGCAATAGCCCACGGGTGAGTGGTCCATTGGTTGATGTCTGTGTTTCTCCATTCTGGGGCAGGTGGAGTTGAAGCGTGAGACTTTACTATCTCCGCATAAATATTATCACAAACGCCGTTGTTACATATTTCATTTTTTAGATTAATACAGTTGCATTGTTTTAGCCCAGAAGGACACACTCTTTTGCCATTTATATCTCTTGTACTCGTGTGTGATGGCTTTAGACTTTCTATTTTACATTTAGTGCATTTTGGTTCAGACGAATGTCCAATATTAGTAACACGCAGAATTCTGTCATGTTCTGCCTTGACAGCGACATCAACATACTTTTCAATTACCTCTTTCAATGCATCGATTGCAAGCGTTCCCTTTAACCAGTTAGCTTTCCTTCTACTGATATCCGTTTCCGTCATTTTAGTGAGGTAATTTTACTGACATTTGTAGAGCTTACTCTCTGCAAGAAAACAAACGGTAATCAGTAACAAATATATGAAATTATTTAGCTTTTACAGCTTTGCGATATGTTGGCCAGCTAATCAAAGTTTCATATATAGCACATTTATCAGGTTTTCTGTTTTATTCTGTTTGGCAGCTCCTTGTGTAATTTTCATGCTTCCATATTTCCATATACAGCCCCAGACGTGTGTTGTGTATTATTTTGTTGCGCGAGGTAAATATTTGGTGTTCAAAAGTTCCAAAAGATCTTTAAACACAGATAATTGAGGTGGGGACTGAAATTATGTTCATACAGCTTTACTTTCATTCTATTTTATTTATGAAGAGGTGTTGATGGGGTGAAGGACGGAAGCAGGTACATCCCACCTACTGCCCAACATACTAGTAGCATTTTTATTTTTATTTTTTGAAAATAAATAAAATTAAGCGGGGAGGAAGGATCTAACCTGCTGCTATAACCACACTTTTTTATCTTATTATTTCTGAAAATAATCAGTGAAAATCAAGTCTGAAACTAACAAATACTACTTTTAGTGTTTTCCGGATTTCAATATCGTTAATTTGTTATCTATGTGTAGCTGGTCAAACTTCCCGTGACCAATAGAGTTCTTTCACATTGTTGTGCGCATGCGTCGTACTCCACGGTTAGGTACGAAAATATTGGTTTTATCCTAAACCGACGCGCGAGGGGGCATTTAACAGTGTCATTGCTAACAGAATGAACGGACATGATCACGGTGTCGTCTTAAAGCTTATGATAAATTATAATAATAATTGTGATCAGGGTCTATATAACAACCCTGTTGTGATGAGGCACAATAAATTCAAGTTTTACGAATTTCCGAATATTGCAGGCTTTAAAAAGTCTGGTCGGCAAGATTTGACTGTGAAAAGCGTAAAACAATCAATGACGTGGTTGCAAATTTGAATCAGGAAGTCTTATATAAAAACAAAGGCAATGTGGATTGCATGTTACTGTCTATTTGCCACAGACACATATATAAGCGTCTCGTGTTTTTTGGACAAAATGCGTTTACTTCAAAAAATATATTTTATGTAACTTGATCTCCCCAAATTGGAAGAGAAAACGGATGAATTCAACAATGTATCGCCGTTGAATTCAACGCCCGTAAAGCGTTATTATTTTGTTTACTATTTTACTTTCTTCCAACATATCTTTAAAACTAAAATTTATTGTAATCATTCGTATATTTCTTTTATCAGTCCTGGATTAAAATTATTTTGATGTTTAATAACTAGAAATCATACTTTGAACACGACCGTGTTAAACTACTGTTAATTGTCCCTTTATATTTGACACAATATTCCCATTCCCATTCTGCCCAGAAAACGATGGTGACATATTGAGGTGTGAAAACTTGTTTGATATCTGACACTTAATTATCTCAAATCATCAAATTGAACTTAACTGTTATTGTCACTTCAAGCGTTAACTTTTCGAATACCTAAAAATTTTCACGAGTTCAGTCCCATATTTCTATAACTATAATTTGTAGCGTTGAGATGGCAGATCATGTAGTAGTTTACGTCTTATTCATTTTATTATAAACATCATTTTTTTTTTTATAAAATCGTCAGCCATAGTCAATAGACATTAGTTTAAGTCGCATTTCATGAATATCTACGTGTTACGGGAATTATGTAGAAAGAAGATAAAATGTCCGCAGACCTCCAAAATCAGGATTTTATCTGAAATCTCCGGACCGTAAGGTTCTTCTCCGGATCTAAGGATTTCCAGGCAAAATCTCAGGATTTAAAAATATTGAAAAGGATAATTAATGAAACATAAATTTAACTGAATTTAGAATGGGTTTTACAATTATATTAATTAATATTAAGAAACTTGGTCTTGGTCACGGCTCCAAAATTTCCTGTTTATTGAGAGATTACGTGATAGTGACACGATGCCTCGGGCACACATGTACACAACAGCTAAGTGTCATAAAACTAAACTCGGACCTGAATATCGCAGTCCCGTTCATTTGTTTTGGTCCATGGTCATTTTGATTTTAAACAGAAATGAAAATATTATATTTCAAAACCTTCAGCGACAACAATTTCGAACTTCAACATCAAAATAGTTTTTATTAAAAAAAAACTCTCTGGATTTTTTTTGAATAGTTTTGGTTGGCCTGTCGTCCGGCAATATTCGTTTGATTCAATCAGTTTAACGATTTCTCGGGTTGTAGCTGGAATCATCCTATTACACTCAATAGAATATGCTACAGTTTCTGGAATACTCTTAATGTTGGTCCTTCACGCATCATAATCTGTAGCTAATTGATGGGTCATAAAATAGAGATTATCAGATCACTTGGGGCTAATTTATTGCACATGGATTAGACAGGGAATGAAGGTCTTTGATTTTATGAGAGTGAATAGTCAATAAGGTATTCTATGTTGAATGTACACAATATAAAACATGAAAATTTTTATCTTTTAAAGGTTGAACACTATTCAACGTTATTATATTAATTCTGACAGAGAATAAACATGGCAGTGTATTTTCTTCATGTTTTAAATCGTTACAATAATGAAATATTGAATTCTGTAATGCCGCATGATAACATCAATTAAAATCATCACACTGTAAGTAAGTAAGTAAGTATATTTTATTGTGACATTGTGTATAGTATTTACAAAGTATGATAATAACAGTTTTAACACATGGCCTCATTGGGCTTATAAGTCACTTCAGTTGATTTAACATTAAACAGAATGTATATGGTGATAACTACGGCATTTTAAATAAGCAAGTATTGATATTTTGAGTCGCACAATATGAAACAAAAATATATACAAATGATATGTCTGAAAGAGAGTTGAAAAGAGATAAGTACATATTACTTAAAATTATTTATAATTTTAAGCAAGATATTTTTAAAAGTGAGGATAATTAATTGTACAATGTAGATTTTCTTCTTATCATGTCACTAAATCTTAAAGCGTTAGAAAATAAATAGGAGTAGCAACTGTATAGAATATTGTCTCTGATGTCCTGATAGATGGAACACTTCAACAAGAATGAATTTCATCTTCCACTTCACTTATATTATATATAATTTAATAATGTATGTGCACTTAATAACAAGAGATTCGATTACTTGTTTTGCTTGTTATTAGCAGTTTCTACACAATAAACTTCATTTAACAAAAACAAATAAAACATGCAAAGAAAAAAACACACTTCTTACATGAATTTATACAAGGTTAAGCCAATTGCAAAAATATTTTTAAACGCATGCTAATACTTCCTTCACAGATATTTATAACTTTCAAACAATAAATAGCCAGTTCACACAGAGATTTCACAGTTCAACAGATGTGTTTTATCATATATTACATTGTACTTTTGACGTCTTCATACTGCTTCTGTTCATCTTTTGATTTCCTGAAAAAGAGGTAGTAATGTCAATTTTTTCAAACACAACTTTAAAAAGTTCTTCATAAATTGGGTGAAATTAATACCATATGATGTCCAGCATAAGAAGTTTTAATGTGATCAAATAGATAACATGGCATAATTTTTTATTATGTATTCATAGATACTTTAAAAATGAAGAGATTTTTGAATGGATGAATTACATTTTAACTATGATTTTTATTTTGTTTAAGAACAACAACAACAACAACAATTTACCTAGGAGTAGATGTTAAGTTCCTTTTTCTTCGTCGTCCTTTCTGTGGTGTTTCTGCATGTTTTCTTTTTGCGGGTTTCATTTTAGACAGCAGGTGTTCATTGGAAAATAAGAAGCACTCCGAAATATCATTTATGTAGGCCTCATCCCCCAGGTTATACTCTATTTCGCCATTTTGTAATCTTTTCAAACAACCCTCCTGTAGGAAGTTTGGTAGTTGCGCATCACACTTTCCGGCTGTGAAGTAATACTTTATAAGGCAGTTTACATTTTTAGCCAAATGTTCAACTGCACTTGAAGGTGGCATCCATGTCTGTGGGTTTCTAACCTGTTGTTGGTTCTTTAATGTTGGGTTCCGAATAGAAATTTGGCGAATTTCATCATATGAGAAAGTGAAAGGATCAATATTTTTTGGCGAATACAAGAATTTTACAAATTGTTTGTAAACAGCAACATCAAGCGATACATTTTTTGCTGTAATATCATCAAATCTAAACAGCTCATCTCGAAAATACTGGTGTTTCAGAAAAGTTTCTACTGTATTCGAATGAGAAATGCCATATAGCTTGGGCAGGTAATCATTTCCGCCTAGACTGAGTACAAGAGCTAACTTTATGCCGATATTGCAATCTTTCCAGCCGTTTTCAAGAACACGCAAAATGTTTGTAACATTGAAAATGTCAAATTTACCTCCAGGCTTTTGAAGAATTACATACACATCATTTTTAAATGTGCCATTGCTATCCAATCTAGGCCACAAGTGCGATAGAGCGAACATGTGTAAAACAACAGAATCAATATCTCCTGATGTCACTATACTTGCAAACGTCGTAGGCAGTTCGATTTGTTTGACATATTCCATCAACCAGTCTATCTGAGCCATTTCAGCTTCTCCTTTGCACTGATGTATATGTGAGAGTTTCTCTGTGCTTTCAAACCCATGGGTGGCTGAAAATATTGCCCGTATTGGGTTAGTGTAATGTGAAGGTGAAACTTTTTGGAGAAAGTTCTGATTATCATATGAACTGTAATGTAATTCACTGTCTATGTCAAGTATTAAGTCTGCTTTCAGTTGCAGTTGTTGAATGTTTCTAGCCAAGTATGTACTTATAATCGTCTTGCCTTCTGAGGTGGATGTGGCTGATGCTTTGTCGAATTTCTCCGATGAAATAATTTCCTCTTGTGTTTTTAAATGTGCTATTGTAAACTGGTTTTTATCTTTTCTCTGTGTTCGTGTTGCAAATTTGAATTCATCTGGTGTAAAACCATACTTCTCTTCACACAACACCAACTGCTGCAGGTGTGGAAATGTTTTCAATGTTCTCTTCAGAACAGAATTTTCTATATATTTCAGGTAATGGTTTCCAGTTGTAACATTTGTTTTAAATTTTACTCCAGCAAATTCAACAGTAACAATTTTGACCTTTGATGATATATGATGAGGCACACAATTTTTACCAGTGTACACAAGATCATTTTTTTCCAAAAGGACATCTTGATCTGTATGGTTTGATGCTTCCATTTTGTTTATTGTCTGTTGAAGCACAGTGCCAAGAGCGTTCTTAATACCAGTAGACTTCATTACTTTCGGTTTGGAACAGTCTGGCTTCACAATTGTTTGGCAAGCATTCATTTCAGAAGATAAACATTCAACTTTCTTTGTCTCCTTCTTCACAATTTTTTTGCGCTGTTCTTCCTTTATGTCTCTTTCTGATTTGTTTACTGGTTTCAAATTTAACCCTGTCCTTCTGATAGTTGTTGATTTACCCTTTTTCACTCTCAACAGCAGATCCTTTGGTCCACTCACATCAGATATATTGGGCTCATCCATGCGCGTACATCCAAACAGTTCATTTCTTGCAACAAACCTTTTAATTAAATACTCTCCTATTTCTACAGTTTTTGAGTCCAATATTGCTTCATTTATGACTGGTCGTGCATGGTCATAAACATTGTAAACATTTTTGTCAGTGGTTGTTGAAATGCCATCTTGCCTAATAATTAGACCGACTAATCTACATATATAGTTCAAGTCCGTAGGTGATGTTTTTAAGCCCAGCAAATACTCTTGTGAATTTTGCTGGGTATCTGGATTCAGCGTGGTGTCTTTAAGTGAGGCATCGTGTACTTCGTTCAACGAATCAATAAGTGACATCCGTGGAATTACAGCATTTGCACTAGTTCCGCAGCGGAAGGCTTTGAGAACATCACGATGGTCCATTTCTCTTTGAGCATCAAGAGCGAAATTAACAGAACTACCCTTGTTTGGCGTGGAAAAAAGTGAAGTTTTGAGACATTGATAAAAGAATCCACTTTTAAAATGCTCATGCAACAAACTTGTGGAGAATGCTGCATATGACGATGCGCCATTTAAAAAAGAGAATGGTAGAGATGATTTCACCGCTGCTAGAAGAAGGGTGTATCCTGCTTCACCTCCCATTCTCTCTGCCATTGAAATTGCACATATTTCATCACAATGTTTCATCATCTCAGCGTGCAAAGCGAACGTTCCATTGTTTTCTGTGCCAGTTCTCACAAAACTTTGAAAATCATCCCAATGTTCCGCAATATTCTCCAGATTCATTATATCTTGTTTTAATCTGTCCTGGTCCTCTGGTTGCTTTGTTTGCATGTACTTGCACATAAATGCTATATGTAAACTGATTGACAGCCTTCTGATATACTTTGATGCCATGTCGATATGATCAGCAGATATCAGCTTCTTCCATTCGCTAAACTGTTCATCCCGCATATATCTTAAAATGTGTAGAAGGCCCGCGTCTTTATATGCACTTACAAGTATTGTGATCTTTGACTTCTTAAGATGTAGAACAGGAAATTCTGCAATAAATTTCCTGTACTTTATATTGTTTGCCTGAAGCTTCAGTAGGTTGGCTCCAATTTTGTTATCGGGTGCAAACAATATTTTCATATTTCTTTGATCTGTTTTTACAAGAATTTCATCCAAAATTTCTTGCAACTTATTGATGTCATCATCTCTGCCAGTGAACGGGGGAGGGTGCCTTGCTATCATAGGAGGTGGTTTAAACTGTTTAAATCCCAACACTTCGAGGAAAGTGTTGAAAGAAGTTGTGTGTGTCGTCTCCAAATTTACATCATCATTATTTTCATCGTCACTGTCAATTATCATTTGACCAATAAATGATTCTTCCAGAGAAAAACTGTTCTCTGAATCGTTTTGGGGATCAGTCAAACTAGAAACATTTTCAATCATTAAATCTTCAATGTGTTGTAAATCATACATATCTTCCTCTGGAGGCTCTTCTATTTCAGCTAGGATAGGTTCGACTGGAATCCTTTCAATATCTAGTATGATGTCGGAAGTGAAGTTGAGAGGTGTTCTCTGTAAAAAAGAGTATATTTTATCTTTTTTATACATTCAAATACTTCAAAAAGTAAATTTATTACAATATAGCTGATAAGCAAAATTAAAATTGTTTTCTGCAATTAAAAGCTAACAAAAACAAAAAATAAATCAAAACTCCAGACACCATGATAACACTGTAGTTGATATACAAAAATTTGTGTATTTATTTGCATTTATAATATAATGTTTGTAAAAATAACATTAAAGTGAACACATAAAATTGAGCACATTAAGGCTTATTATCTGTGTAAGGGAACATACTTTTTATAATTTCGCTTATAACACTATGAACCAGGGCTCAACTGTTGTTACTCACCATTTGAAAAGTGTCAGTGCTTTCATCTCCCGATTCTTGAGCACTTTCATTTAGTTGAAGGGAAGAAAATGTATCTTCTAGATCTTGGTGGGAATATTCCTGTTGAATGATTGAAAACTCCGGTTCTGTCAAATGCAATCCCCCTGAAATATTGCATTTCAACACAATTTTTAAACTCAGAATCCAACAAAATACTGTGATTGTATTTAAACTTGTGGGCGCGACATTTAATTGTATAAGGCGCTGTTGATGTTTGTTTTTCAAACTCTTGTATATACATATTCCTTAATCAAGGTTACATTACAATAATTTATTTTACACTAATGAATCTCCCCAAACAATCCACCAAAAATAGAACCCCACGAATATCAGTATTTTTTTAAAACTGTATGATAATCATTTTGTTCACCTATAATACCCATAACAATGGTTTATAGAAATGTTAAATTAAGCCATATTATTAAACACTCTTCCATAAAAACACACTTACTTTCGAAAATTTTACTCCATGCTGACGTGTAACCCCATACATTTAGCTTTTGGAATCGTTCCATTGATGAACGTTCTGTTTCAGTTGGTTTTAGTAGCATGGTCTCTACATCTTCTTTTGAGAGCTGTTTGTCTTGCATGCAGTTGCAAATAGTCAACCCATTGCATTCATAATCATGCCAGTTATCAATTTCTGCGGCATCAAGGGGCATACCCTTAAGTGTAACGGGCAGAGTACACAGCTGCATGGACCGGCTCTCTCCGGGGTCAGGGTCAGCATGGTATTTTAGGCGCACCAGGTTGTCCAACATTAGTACTATGGCACAGTCTCGGAGACTCACTTTTTTGGTTTCTGTTCCTGCCAGAGTCTGGTATGTAAGCGGAATTTTCTTGAGGTATGTATTGTAATAGCAGAATTCACTGGTTGCTTTTTCCTTGATTCTGCTTTCTGCTTTTTTTAAGCATTGAGTTGCACCAGCTGCTGATGTCACACCGAAGACAGAAGTAATTGATTGGTAATTCAACGAAAGCTCTTGGGTGTTAATATCTTGTAACAATCCAAAGTAGTTTTTGTTGTAAACATTGAGAAGAGAATCATAAATTCCATACAGTTTTGTTAGTTTTGTAGTAGAGAATGTTTGCTGGTTTTCTGTAATTTTAAAACTTCTTTGGTTGATAAATGGTTCAAAAAGGATCTGACATGCCACCGGTGTATCAATATACCACTCTTGTATTAAATTAAAAGAATAAATTGATAGGGGCTTAAGCATTACCTCTCCAAAACATTCCTGACATTTGACGCTGTGGGGTTCATTTTCTATTTCTTCATTTTCTGTCTCCGAATTTGTCCAGTTGAAAAGACAATGCTTTAACAATTTACCATTTATATGTTCATCTCTCATTTGAAATCGGACTTTTGCTCCATCACAATCAAAATACGGTATCTTGCCTATTTCAAAAAATGAAATTTCTGCACATGTGACAGAATGTTTTCTATTTAAAAACCTTGTAATCAAAGTTGTATAAGAATAGACATCCTGCAGTTCTTCCTTGTGTATTTCAGTATATATATGTACTGCAGGCTGATGTGTGCATAACTTTGTACAGTCAACACAAATAATTTCTTTCACTCCCCTATCAGAAGGTAGCAGTTCCGACAACTGCGATTCAATAACATCCGGAACATGCTGGGTTTGAGTACTAATGGTTATTCCGGAGTCAACATCACCCAACCTTTTTCGTTGAAAACGCCTGTTAATAGCTTGTTTGGAATTAATGTGTACTAATTTTGAAATTTCTTTGGTTTTTTGTAGGGCTCTTAAGTATTCCCACTTTTTTTTCAGAAGACTTTCATAAGTTTCGTTATAAATGTCCACAGCGTATGCGTCTGCAAAGTGTTTCTCAAAAAGACAAATCTTTTTCCAGTCAGTTTCATTGTATTGTGATTTGTATGTGACACAGATTGAAGACACATTATCCTCATTGATTTCAATACATTCATAATGTTCTTTGTTTACGTTAATAATTGGTTTGTCTACTATTCAGTCATACAGTTCTTCAACTGACTTTTCATCACTGTTTTTGTTACATGTAGAAATCACAATTTTATTCTGAATTTAATCAACTATTGTTTTACAAATTTGGAAATGACTTGAATGTGTGCAAACAAATCCGATCACAGAAGTAACTGAAATAAAGGTGTCATTTTGAATTTTACAAGAACTGGTTTTCAATTCCCTCTCTATATTAAATTTTTTAATTGGCTTGTCTGTTGGTTTATGATTTAGTTTCAGAAATCCAATAAACTCATTCAAACTGATAATTAGTTGATGCTCATGCGTTAAAATATGTAGACCAGCAAGTGCAGTTATATTGAAGGCCATCAGTGATGTTACATCTGAAAAATAAACTTGTCTAATAAATCATGCAGTCTATGAGAGCTAACAAAATTTATCAATTTGTTATAATAACTTAATCACACTGATGAAAAAAATTTAAGAGTTTAATTGTAACTTTGTTTCTGTGGGTTAAACTGCCATCCTTCTGTTTTAATTCTAAAATGCTGTTTCATAAAGACAATTAAACCATCTCCTTCATATATGCATTTTATCACAGGAACAAACAATGTGGATCCAGATAGGTCAGCACATCTGTGCTGTTTAATCAGGATCTACACTGTTTATCTTTTTTGGGGGTCAGAAATTACCTAATAAAATAAAGAGCAAACAGTTCATATCCTAATCAGATGGCACATATGTGTCTACTGATCTGGATCTACAGTATTAACCGATGCCATTTAGGAGTATAAATGGAGGAAAATGTTAAAGATGCGTTTAAATAGAATAAAAAGTGTAAGTTTTTGTCATAGATTTTACACAAGAACGCAAATACTATTTACATTGATGCGTCTTTTTTATGTTGCCTTGAAAAAGGTAAAATAAAAAATATTTTATATTCAAAAGTTGTGTTACCGTTATATATTATTATTACTTTCTTTGTATATTTAACAATAAATATATATTGAAAATGTAAATAAACTCACCCTTTCAAAGTTGGCATCCACAGAATGAATCCTAGAAAACACCTTTCTCTTCTAATCATCATCTAACTTTGTTCATGTATTTATTTATTTTGCTGAGCAAGTAACATCTGTTACATCGAGGGATGCTAGGCCACATGGGGTCAGTTGGGATGTGCTAATGGCTATTTTATTGCTTTACATCAGCACTGGCTAATCAGCTAATGATATGCCATGATGGTAACCACTGCTCAATTTGAGCTCTTTGGTGTATATTGTTCCGTGGGGTGATTATGTAAATACGTAATATTTTTTCTCAAAAGCAAAACACGCAAAACACATATCAACCTAGTCGCCGACGAGCTACATAAGAATATAATTATGTCTCATTCCACTATAAATTATAGCGTTACAAAAAAATGCCGTAAAACGGTAAAATGTCCGATAATGTTCGTCTGAATTGTCAATTATACAGATTTATTTTTAGTAAACACAATTCACGTGTGTATTTTCATAAAAAACCCAAACAAATCCGTTCGATACTCGCGTCCTGAAAATACCGCGATAAACAATGTTTAAAATGCGCATAAACTTTCTTGATGTGCTTGTAAATGATCATAACGTTTTTTTTCGGCGTTAGCTGTCTAAGCTCACTTTTGACCTAGTTTTTCGACCAATAAAATGTTGTAAATAATACTCGTATTCTATAATTATGCAGTGGGAAAATGAAATAAACTATTTCGATTGGTTGCTATTTACACCAGAGAGGCATCTAGCAGGGTGGAGAGGTATCTAGTGGGATTTTTATTATTATGCAGCGGGAAAATCAAATAGAATTTTTCGATTTGTTGTTAGTGGGTGTTGTTTACGATTACCGTAACGATGTTTATATTTTTTGTAAGTAGATCTATTTACCTGGCACTTACATGTTCGAGCATTTTCGTTTTCAAAAGCGATAATTGTATTGGAGAAAAACATATTTACGATTTAAATAACTAGTTAAGTCAATATTGATGGCTTAAATACAATTTTATATGGAATATTCTTGGGTGTCAGGTAAACACTTGTGTGCAATACACAGTGTAGATATTTTAGTTCTTACGGTTTCCTTTCTAGTTCCTTTGATACTGCTTGTTAATTTCAAGTTCGAAATACAAGTTCTCCTTAGTGTAGTGGCTAACTCTCTCGCCTCGCAAGCGGAGGCCCAGGGTCCAAGACTCTGGAGGGACACTTTTTTTAAGTTAATTTACGTAACAGTTGGTAGATTTCGTTCGTGTAACAAGCTGTTATTATTTATATTTATTAAATTTCAAGGACATTTATTCATCTTGAGTATTTACTCTACAAGAGGTATTTTATTGAAACTGATTAAATGTAGATCAATACTTATAGTAAGACATTGCTTTTTTAATCGACTTATTACCACCGTATGAAATTGTTGCAACAGCTTCAACGTTTTTCTTGAAAGACACTTTCAATGAATTTATGAGTTGTCATGACTCGGTCGCTTAATCTCTAGGTCATACTAAGAAGGCAGGGAGGGTTCGTCAACAGCTATAACAAGTAAAATAAAATAACTAAACTGTGTCTGCTTCGCACCTCTATATTTCTTTCTTTCTGATATACATGTATATATAAATCTTTTCCATCAACGCCTTTTATCTTTTTTAAAGATATTTCTTGTTAATTCTTCGTTGTTTGACTGAACTTACTTATTTATAAATTTGAAATGATTAATCAACATGTTCTTAATTTTATAATCACTTAGTCATATTAACAATAGTAAACGATGCCCCCTCGCGTGCATTTATCGGCTAAAGATGCTCTTCAATTTTAGAGAGCGCTAAGGGGAGGTAACAATGTGAAAGAACTCTATTACTAAAAATCTCCAACAACATTTTTATTGTATTGTAATCTAATATATATTTGTTATTTAAACCATGTTCACGCGCATTTTATGCTGAAATAAATAAATAATTAAATCAAAATAATTTGGAAACAATGATGTATACTAATTGGTATTTTTAAAGAGATATTTAACCGTGTCTTTTTCGGGAAGCCATTTCCCGGTAGTTCATTGTTTTTTAAACGTTAAACATCAAAAGATATCTCTATTTTTTAATAAAATCTCCATAACGCATTAACGGTTTTGGAGAGAAGCGTGGACAATATTTTACCGAACGGGCGGACAGTGCGATCACTATATGTCACCCTTTCTGGGGATAAAATGACTAAGTACCATAACTCTGCAAAACCAAATCGAGCGGAAACTCCTGGTGATAATTATGCACTTCTAGGCTTGGTGACAAACATTCATGTAAAGTTTCAATGAAACCCTCCAAACGGCTTTGGATATGAAGCGAGTGCAAGATTTTACCGGACGGATGGACAGTGCGACTACTTTATGCCTCTTTTCGGAGACATTAAAATGCATAAGGAAAAGCAAAAGAGAAAGATGATGGCATTGCTTGTAGTTATTACAAACATTTTAACACATGAAAAGAAAGATTATTTAAAGTGTGTTAAAAGAAACAATGGTAACATGTTAAATACCTTTTTTCTGTCTATGGTCCACACATTGAAAGTCATTATGTCTTGTAAAATGTAACAAACACTTTTGTTCACTGTAAACTTTAATGTTGATAAAATCTTATATCTGCTACATGCATCATTTTACTTACATTTACAATATCCAGCGGGTATATTTTAAAAAATCTGATCAAAATGCCCTGAATTTTAATTCCATATAACTTTGCCTAGAATATGTACTATCGTTGTTAAAATCGGCATAATTTTTATTTAAATATAAAGCAATGGGAATATTTACACAGTTACTGTAAACATATTTATTTCATTACATTATGAGCATTATGAGCAAAACAGACTATCATTTTAAGTCTTCATAAAAGGTGCATGACCCTGCAATATGATATGAATCTACACTGTTTTGTTATCGGAAAGAAATAATATAATGAATGTAAAGTAAACCTTTAGGAATATGTATGTAATCAGTGAACTGAATTGTTGACCCCTTTGGATTCAAAATTAGGGATATTATCTTACGACTGTATTTTGCATTTGTTTATACCGCTCTACTTACTATAATTACTTATATTTATTGTCTCGGCTAGTATGTACGTACACACTTTGTAAAATTTGATAAACAACCAAACACACACATTTGTTCACAAACATTCAGCAATGGAGACGCCCGGCGTTTTCACGTTCAATATCAACAAGAACTCTCTGTTGACATTGAATTATATTTCGACCGGTTTTTCGCTGTGTTTCCGAATGCACAACAGTGCTATGGAATAGAATCAAGTAGAGTATTTGCTGTTTGTGCAAAGCGAATATCGATCTCGCTACTACATGTAGAGGTGACATTGATTCTGCACCGTTCAACCGGATCTAGATCTATTGATTCCCTGCACTACCGACGAAATTATAGGATAAAGTATGAGATCGGCTCAACCATATGCATATTTACCGAAAATCATTACAGACATACACAAATGGCAAATTATCCCATTAAAATTCGAGGAAATTTCTTTGCAAAATAAAAATAAATATTATTTGATGAATAAATTTTATCATCAATTAACTGAGGAATATGCAGATGTCGTTGTTATCGTCGGACTTCATCCGAACTTATACCAACTATGATTGTTTCAATATTTTTTTTTTATTTTAGAACATATAAAATGCATACCCGTTTTACGAACGTAGTGAATGAGGATAACATGATAGAACACATGTCTTGTATTAACTACTACTAGTGAATAAAATACAAACGGAGTGTAAGTTTGATTGTGTAGAAATCTTTAGTTTTGAAATCCTCTATATTATTTGTTTAATGGTCCAATATGCTTCAAAAAAGCATTATGTCATTTTTATTACTTTTAAACTACCCTCATCGCTTCAGTAATTATTTGTCCACATTTATGTTTTGCAGTAATTAAACTGAGGTAAACAATCTCCAATTATGTTTATTTCAAAAATAAGGATAAAGTGTTGATTTTTTGATAAAGAATACATAAATAAATGATTCAAAGTTTCTTGTTTTAGTTTCTCTAATTCTTTGTTTTTGTATAATGCTTGATGTTTGAATCGTACCCGCACCTAGTAGCCCAGTAGCAATCCGAAGTATTAAAGCCTTAGACCACAAGGTCACTATAACAAGCTCACACAAGATTGCACACAAGACATAATAAACATTTTGATAATATAGGTATGAGCTTGATGACACACCACTGACATATCCAACCTTTTCAAGAACTCTAATAAATGCACAAGGTGTGCTTTCACGTCGTAAATTTTCGTACGCTTTTGTAGAAAACTATCTGCTATGGTCTTGAACAGCTCAACGTCGAGATCTATCAGTTTGGTTGTTTGTTAAAAAGTGTAATTACTTAGTTTTTCTTTGATATTTGTGCATGCTATTGAATGCAACAATGTCGAGTATGTGGCTGGGTTTGAGTTAAGTCACTAAAGCAACTAACACATGTTTGGGCTTAAGAACATAACAAGAACAATTTAAGGGTTGTACACCCTTGATCTTGGTTTAAAACCCTAGTGGCAAAATGAACGTGTTTTGTCCATGACTTCTTCAATTTGGTAACGCGTCTGGTTCTCGATTTGTTAATTGTTTGTGTGCGCACCTGTTTATCCTAACCTAACCTAAGTGCTTTCTTTTTTCGCTTTCCTGATACGCGTATTCTGTCCTATTATACTAATACTAGTTAATACAATTCTGCTAAGCACTGGTGTCGCCCTTCTAATAGTTTTAGTTTATAGACCTATTAATTTCGTGACCAAGCCGAGCGGCAAAGTTCTCAGAACTTCTGTGCATCCTTATGTAATAAAAATGCATTTAAAAAACTTGAGAAGCGCATATCAAGAAACATAAAGTTAAGCCAACGTTAACTTTTCTCGGCAGACTGAGAGATGGACTAAGCAACCCTTAGGTATCGCCTTTATCTTTGAAACACATTGACGTTTGAAGTGGAAATAAATTTGTAATTTGAAAAAAACAACAACAACATATCAAACAAAAAATAGTTTCATTTTTCACCTCTTAAAATATGTATAAAATTCAGTTAAAAGAGATGACTAGCTTTAGATTACAATCCTATCAAAATACGAGTTGTTCCCTTGTTTTCTAACAAGACAGAGCCCGAAGAATTTACATTTGCATAATAATTGTCTCGCTCTTACCGAGCATATCCATGAACATATCTTACAGTTACAGTATCTACGAATTTATATTTAGTTTCTCGATTGTTCTATTTCAAAGTGAAAGAGACATCGAAATAATAACGTCCTGTATATATAAAGTCCAAGACAGCGCGCATATAATTTCAATTTGCATAATAGCTATCTTTTTCTTTCCAAGCACATCCATAAACATATCTTACAATATCCATTAGAATATATATATATTTCTTGACGGTTTTGTTTGCCAAAGTGTCAGAGAAAATCATCAAAATACTAAGGTTCTAAATTGATGGCATTGTCAAGTATTTGTGAGGCCTGTCGTAGCATAGCCGAAGTTTGGCGATTACCACGGGGGTGGGGGGGGGGGGGAGGGGGCTCACCGCTGGTGAGGCGGGAAAATTGTTCTGCAAACGTCCGTTGACGGGTCTGTCGATGTTTATGTAGACCCGGAAAGGTATGTGGTCAGGTTTGACTCGTTTTATTAAAATAACGAGCAATTCTTAAAAAACCGGGAACGTGATTCGATGCCTATTGGATTTATCTACATGCTGATATAAGCATGCCTTGAAACTATCATTTTCATGTTTAGACGTGTTTCAAATTCTGTTATCAGTTTCGTTCCTCCTGTTTACCGGTGTTTGTTGTTTTCAATTAAACGTTGTTTTTTTTTAAATTCTATTTTGCTATCTAGCGTAAATAAAAGGTTAAATCTAAAATTAATATTTTCAGTAAGTGGAGTAACTGAATAAATAAATATAACATATTTGCAATTCAGATAATGTAGAATTAATGCAAGTCCTTACACAGCTATTTCAAGAGATTAAAAGTTTACAGTAAAATGTGTGTGTGTGGGGTGGGGGGGGGGTTGGGGGGGGTGGAATTGAATATCACCAGTTCTTCTCATAATTTCTGTACTAATGAGAGTATTGAAGAGTGTAAATATAATGACTGAATCCATATTTTATGTTTTTTATTTGGTATGATTTTTATTTAAAAAAAAAACGTTGCTTTTTAAGAAATAAACATGTCAAAATCTTTTATTTTCATAATCCTACTCTTCCATATGCTCGCTCGATTAATAAACTGTGACCACAATTCTTCTGTTCTGTTTGTTATACCGACGTTGGGTTTTTTCTAATATCGACTCTTCTATTTCTCAGCACTTTGTTTCTGTCAAAAATGTTGTTATTTTTACAATGTTAGAGTACATACAAGTTCATATGTTTGTCGCATATATATTGTGGTGTTATTTTTGCATATTTTTAGGAGAGATATTATAGAAGTTATTATAACTTTCTTCTTAATCCTGTTGTGAATGTATTGTATATGTATTATTGTCGAAGAAATATTGTTTAAACCAAGAACAAAATATTTTAAAGCTTTAGCATTACCCCACCCAAATAACACAATTATACAATATGATTGTATAATATGTATATTTTATGAGGCCGGTCCGATTGTTAAAAAAACAGCATGCCTGTATAAACGCAGTTAAATTTTATTCACCAATACTGTTGAAAAATTATCAACTATTAATAAACAAAAGATAAAGTGGCAATATTAACATTGGCGTTAGATGTACACAAAACAATTTCAGTCACTAAAATCTTCGTATTTTATGAAGTGGACAGGTTATTAGTCGGTAGGTCAAAGCGTTGTCACCTATATTTTGCAATCAAAAATGAATGTATGGTCTTAGATTCGATCCATATATATTATAATTAATATTTATAATTATTTCTTTATAAATAAAATATATTTAAACATATATATATTTGCGTTAATTTCTCCCAAGTATTAATGTAATTGTTTGATTCTGGCATTCGGAGATTTCCGAAGATTTGTTTAGTTTTTCCATTTGAATCATGTTCTGACATTCGGCGATTTCCGTAGATTTGTCCAGTTTTCCCATTTGAATCATGTTCTGACATTCGGAGATTTCCGTAAATTTGTCAAGTTTTTCCATTTGAATCATGTTCTGACATTCGGAGATTTCCGTGGATTAGTCCAGTCTTTTTAATCATGTTCTGGCATTCGGAGATTTCAGTAGATTTGTCCAGTTTTTCAATTTGATTCATGCTCTGACATTCGGAGATTTCCGTAGATTTGTCCAGTTTTCCCATTTGAATCATTTTTTGACATTCAGAGATTTCCATAAATTTGTCCAGTTTTTCCATTTGAATCATGTCCTGACATTCGGAGATTTCCGTAGATTAGTCCAGTTTTTCTATTTGAATCATGTTCTGGCATTAGTAGATTTCTGTAGATTTGATCAGTTTTTCAATTTGAATCATGTTCTGACTTTCGGAGATTTCCGTAGATTTGTCTAAATTTCTCGCTTGAATCACGCTCTGGCATTTTGTCTCGAGACGAGATAAACCTCCAAGGACATAAAGTAATGTTTATTAATTATCATTGTGGGTATTGAATATTAAAAAAATGAAAACGAAATATTTTTAAAATGTGACAAAAAATAAAATAACCTTGGGAAAAATGTATTAATCTATACAACTAAATGTGAAAATTGGTAGTCACCGTTTTTATTTAACATTCTCTTTTAAACTTGTTATATAATACATTTATTATTTAGCGGGCGGGCCTCACTTGCAACACATCAACAAGAAATAAGTTTTCTGATTTCTTAAAGAAAACCAGATCACAATACCATTACTAACTGACTGACTCGGAGGAAGAGCTCGCTTCTTCTGTAGGAAAATAACTCATTATGTATTTGTGGTTAAGAAAAAGTAGACGGAAAAAATGGTTTCCTGTTGTTTTTTTACCGTGTTTATTCTTTGTCATTCACTTTACTGTGTATAATATATTTTTAATACAAATGAATAACATTAAAATTAAGGAATTGCAAACAAGGTATTATAATTTCTCACGAGTAAGAACGCCTATAAACGGCGACTTTTTAATAAAAAATGAACACATTTGCAAGGAAGACAATCTATATATGATCATTATTGTTCCATCTAAACCAGAACACATGCATAAAAGAAATGCTATCCGGGAAACTTACGGCTCCTTGTCGGGCGACAAAGTTTCTGAGTTAAATGGAATAAAAGTAAAGCATATTGTTAGATCCGTGTTTGTCATAGGAAGAACAAACAATATTACCGTTGAGAATCAAACGTTTTGGGAGAACCAGAGATACGCTGATTTGGTAAAGATCGACATACTTGATTCCTATTACAATCTTACCCTTAAAATGCTTTATGCTCTTAAGTGGGTACATGAAGTGTGCAGTGATGTGCAATACGTGCTAAAAGCAGATGACGACGTTTTTGTTAATGTGCCACTTTTATTGCGCAAACTTCGGAGATCTTATCATTCTGAAACCGGAAATGTATTCGGATTTATTTTTAATAGTAGTAAACATTTTAAAGTTCAAAGAGACGATGCGTCAAAATGGTCAGTGACGTATGAGGAGTTTCCCCTGAGACAGTACCCTCCCTACGCACAGGGGTCTTCGTACACATTGACTCGGAATCTCGTGCCAAAAATAGTACACACAGCACAGTTTTTACCATATCTGCACGTATAGGACGTTTTAATAACGGGAATTATTGCCGGTGATATTTACAGGGCAACTCTGGTCCATCTGAATGGTAGTTCGAGATGGGGTGACGACGAACCGATACCTTGTCAGTTTGTAGAACAAATGCGTGTTGCGCAAACAAAAATGAACGCGATAACAATGTATAAGACATGGCAAGCATTGAGATCGTACCCCATACAGTGTGGATTGTATAGAAATCGAAAAACTTAAATGACACATCGAGGAAGTGTAGGAAATACTGAAAGCGGAGGTCACCACCAACTGTTCGGACAAATCTACGGAAATCTCCGAATGCCAGAACGTGATTCAAATGGGAAAATTGGACAATTCAAATGGGACAATTGTACAAATCTATGGAAATATCCGAATGCCAGAACGTGATTCAAATGGGAAAATTGGACAAATCTACGGAAATCTCCGAATCCCAGAACGTGATTCAAATGGGATAAAACAATGTCAATCATGTCATTCTTGTTGCCAGAAATCAAGTTTTTGACAATTTGCACGTTTTATTTCTATTATAGTTAAAAAAGCCGACGATCCGACTGCTCTAATATCGTAGGAAACACAATTTCTTGGACAACACAGGGAGTTTTACAACGATTTCGTCCAAACAATGAGCTGAAAATTATAAATGAACATAACAATACTTAGTAATGATTTATTTTTTTTATATTAATTTTAACATATTTTTCCCTCTCATACACTGACTGAGAAAGCATATTGTCACCAGAACTTGCATTACAGAGAGAACATGCATTACAAGCAGCGTGAAAAAGGAAGCCAGGATAAAATTAATGCATATGAGTAGTAAAAATTACTATTTAATGGGGCCCGTCACGGGGAAAAGGTGTATTCTGTAGTATTTTTTACATTTTAGATTTTACTTTATTTGGGAAGCGCTTTCAATTATCTAAACACGTAAATAATAAGGTCGTCTGCTCAATTTTATGACGTCATTTCAAGTTGTCCTCGACTGACGGATGGTACCTTTTCCCCGCGTGTCACCCCAAATGATAAAACTTGACAATTTTCAATAACGTTTTTCAATGCCTGCGCTAATATGTTTAAAACAATAAAACAATATGTATATTGTATGAGTTTTACATTTCTTTCAGCATTTAATCATTTAAACCCTTTAAACGATTTTTTATCGCATGTGCAATCAGTGTAGATCTAGATCAGCTGGCATATCAGTGTCTGATCTGGATCTACAATGGACGCTTCTCAGTCAGTAACCTAACAGATAACAGTGTAGATCCTGATCCATTTTCATATCACTCGGAGTACAGGGCTAATAACTCTATTGCATGAACTTCATAATAAAATGAGGCGCGTCACGGGAAAAGTACCTTCGGGCAGTTGACGTAAATTCTTGAAATGACGTCATAATGTTGAGTAGACGGCATTAATTATTATGCATTACGCGGAAAAAGAAACATTTTACATTTTATTATCGAAATGTGTTACAAAATCACTGATTAGTTATGAAAAAATAACATATAATTTTAAGTTCTTCCCAAATATAGTAACAACTAAAATATTAAAAATATGGTCGAAGTCACCTTTTCCCGTGGCGTGCCCCATATGACTTATTTTAAGCTTTTTTTGTGCATGCATCGCATATTGTAAATAAGTATATTTTCTTTTGTTTGTTTCCAAAGTCATGTAAAAGGCGAGTTACAATAAGTTTGTTGTGTTGTTGTTGTAGTAGTAGAAGATATCTGAAGCATGTAAACATTTTTGTATGTTTAACATATCACATCTTGATATATGTTATACCATTTGCCTGTACAAATTGTAAATAAACTTAATAGACACAATTTATGAACTGTTATGTTTTGTAGATGATCTACAGTGTACACATCTGAATAAAGTGAATGTTCAATTCTATTGTTTGTTTTTTTAACCAGTATTAAATCCTTTGAATTACACGATTGAATGGCTTCTTTATGTGTTATTTTTTCTGCTGTGAAATGAATTGTATTTAGTTACCTGCATTATCCCTTTACCGGATACAAGTTCCTTTCAGGCATGGAAGAACATTATAGATTCAGAACAGCGAGCACATCCGTACTGTCTGATCAGGATTTGACCTGTTCTTTTTTTAAATGGACTTGGGGATATTCTGACCAAAAATCGACCAATGCAGATCCTGATCAGATGGCACGGATGTGCCAGCTTATCTGGATCTACACTCGTTGCACAGTGTAAAAATGAATATATATGGAGGAAAGGTTTATTGCTTTATCCCTTCACTCCTAATAGTAACACTTATATCCCATTGGCAAACTGTTTAGATCAGCCGGCTCATCCCTGCTGCCTGATCTGGATCTCCAATGTTTGCTACTTGGTCCGAAATGACCTAATGAACATAAAAAGTGAACAGTGTAGATCCTGATCTAAATGTGCTGGCTGATCTGAATCAATACTGTTTGACCACTTAACCCTTTCCTGTATGGATGTGCCGGCTGATCTGGATCTACACTGGTCGCACATGCGTAAAAATGCATACATGTACAGGAATGGGTTAATAAAGGCTTATCAATGAAGCAAAGGTTTATTTGTTTGATAAAATAAATATTTATATTAAATACATGGCTTTGGGCCTGTCTTGTCTATTCAGTTCTTCAGTTTTCTTAATCCTCTACCATTTGAAATTAATCAGTACATAAAATATTTACAACAGCAGGGAAACAAACTGCAACTGTTTCAATGAAATATTTTATTTAAGTTTAGGACCCAAGTATCATTTATTAATCATAGACTATATTTATACCAAGTTATGTCTGAAACACAAACTGTGCATTAATGATAACCCATCATTAGCAATAATCATATTGTTTACATGGTTAGAGAGTTCCACTTCTTAGTCAGTTCATAAAACTTTTAATAAATTTATATGGTCATAGGTTTAAATTTCATGGTTTCTTATAAAACACAATTTTCAGTTGTTCTTGAAAACTTGGTTTTCAAATGTCTAAGTTCCAAGTTTGCATATAATTCTAAACTTTGTAGAGTTTTTGATCTGTGGCTTGAGTTTGAAATTAACAAAGATTAGTACACCATGATTTTTAACCCATTCCTGTATATATATATGCATTTTTAAGCATGTGCGACCAGTGTAGATCCAGATCAGCTGGCACATCCGTGCCGTCTGATCAGGATCTGCACTGGTCGCATTTTGGTCAGAAATAACCTAATGAATCAAAAAGCGAACAGTTTAGATCCTGATCAGACGGCACGGATGTGCCGGCTGATCCGGATCTAAACTGTTCGCCCTAGCAATAAAGGTGTATCTGTACAGGAAAGGGTTAAACCTTTACTTCATCAGATATGACTTATATTACACGAGCGACTAGTATAGATCCAGATCAGCCGCCACGTCCATTCTGTCTCATTATCATCCACACGGTTTACTTTTAGACTCATTACGGTTTTTCTAATGATGAAGTAAAAAGTGTACATCCAGATCAGATGGCACAGATGTGCTGGCTGATCTGGACCTACACTGGTTGTCCATGCAATATAATAGATGAAAAGGGAACTTTGAAGACCCTCGACCATGACAACTATGAAAATATTGCAGGCTCGGCTTGATTGAGCCTGTTCATGGGCAGTAATGGTAATGCTTATTACTGCCCACGTCGCCTAGCGCAAAAGCATATCCAAGAAGTTAAGTGTTGATCAATTCAAAGTATATACCAAATTTTTTTTCAATAAAATACTGCCCCAAAACAGTGTTGAATGCACAGCCCCTATTATTTTCTTTTTCAAAAGATCTCCATGTACATTTGCTATAATGCTTTTATAGAACAAAAAAGAAAAAAAACATATGAAAAAACTTGTGTAAATTGAGTAAACTAACAAAATCAAATTCGGAACAAAAAAATATGAACCGAATAATTTATTTAATCACAGACGTTAAAAACAGAACAATTGTCAATTTTTCATTATCCAGATGTATATAATACTAAAACTAGTAACAGTAAAATTAACGTTAATTTTGTAGGACTAAAATACATGACATGTGTATACAGTTGCAAAAGGAGTACAAAATCGACCTTCAATATTTAAATTTATTCCAGAAGGAATCATTTGTTTCAATATCTTTTGACAATTATGCACATAACTTATTAATTTTGTTTTTACAATTCTGAATTACTGTACATAAAAATTTGAAACAAATTACAATTTCAACCGTAACCCTTTCCTCCATAGATATGTGTTATATCACATTTGTCGCATATTACCAGTGTTGACCCAGATCAGTTTGCACATCCATGATGTCTGATCTGAAACTACACTTGTCTCTTTCTGATCAGAAACAAACTAATTAACCTGAAAGCAAACAGTGTAGGGCTGAAGGTTATAAAACTGTGATTGGAAACCAGTCTCAAATCTCAAGGATCTGATTGGCTGAAATGGCGACTGGTCCATGCTCAGTTTTAAAACCTTGGGCATAGATCCCAAAAGATTGCACAGAAATGCCAGGTGATCTGGATCTACACTGTTATGACATGTGATAAACCCATATATATGGAGTAAAAGGTCAATTACTCGTAAATCAGTAGGTACAAGGGCCAATCAATTAAAATGACTCAATGTAAATATAATCACTATATTACCAAGCCCCGAGCAGATGAAATAATGAGGTGGTAGAAAGATAAACCCTTTCCTGTATAGACACGCCTTTATTGCTAGGGCGAACAGTTTAGATCCAGATCAGCCGGCACATCCGTGCCGTCTGATCAGGATCTGAACTGTTCACTTTATGATTCATTAGGTTATTTCTGACTAAAATGCAACCTGACGGCATGGATGTGCCGGCTGATCTGGATCTACACTGGTCGCATAATCGTAAAAATTGTGTATATATCCAGGAAAGGGTTATCACATGCACCAATAACAGTGATAGATGGTAATTGCTTTACTTTTAAAGATTACATCAACATATTTTATTACTTTCATCACAGTATGAACAACATTTGGGTTGTTCATAATGTGTGGAACTCAAAATCTCCGACATAAACGTCATTACCTAGTTAGAAGTAAAAGAAATGTATATGTCATGAGCCATGCTTGTTTAACCAATACCCCATGGAATACATCTATCCTATGTAAGACCAGTGTAGATCCATTTGAGCCTAAGCAGCCCTGCAGTGTGACCTTGATTTACAATGTTCCCTTCCTAGTCACGAATAATCTCATAAATCTATCCTAAATGAATTAGTATGAATTCTTTGCCATAGGTTATAAAACTGAGCATGGAAACCAGTCTCAAATATTAAGCATCTAATTGGCTAAAATGGTGACCAGTCGAGATTTGAGACTGGTTTCCAATCTCAGTTTTATAACCTTCAGCCCTGATCTGACTTGACCAATCTGAAGCTCATGGTTGCCCATGGGGTATAAGCCATATCCCAAGGAGTAAGAGGTTAACAAATTATTACAAGATGGGTGTTCAGTTGAACACTTGTTTCGCCCTCTGGTACAATGTCGGAAAAAATGCAAGATCAAAAAGGGGCATAACTCCATCTTGACCCAAACAACATCTCATCATTACGAGTGTGTTGTGTTGAGCAATATAATTTGGAAGTTTCATGAAAAAATATTGCGAAATGGCAAAGTTATAGCCAATATTAAGTACAAAAAAGGGGCATAACTCCAACAAATGTGACCCTCACCAAAAGATTTTGCATCATCATGAGCATAAGCAATAGAATTTGAAAGTATCATGAAGAAGTATTGAGAAATGGCAAAGTTATAGCCAATGTTAAGTTTTCATGTAATAATCCAAGTACCAAAAGGGGCATAACTGCAACAAATGTGACCTTGACCTAAAGATTTTGGCATCATCATGAGTGTGTTGTCTTCAGCAATATAATTTTAAAGTTTCATGAAGAAATATTGAGAAATGGCAGTTATAGTCAACGTTAAGTTTTCACGTCAAAATCAAAGTACAAAAAGGGGCATAACTCCATCAAATGTGACCTCCACCTAAAGAATTTGGCATCACCATGAGCATGTTGTCATAAGCAATATAAGTTGAAAGTTTCATGAAGAAATATTAAGAAATGGCAAAGTTATAGCCAACGTTAAGTTTTTGTGACGGACAGACGGACGGACAAAGGGATCCCTATGTATCGCCATTTCTTCAAAAGGGCGACACAACAAGCATATTATTTACTGAAAGGGATAAATGTCATTAGATAATGATTTAAATGACTGAATTTTAAAATACAACAATGTATCAAACTAAACCAAATATTATTTATCGACTTGTTTAAAGTTTGTTTCTATACACTGTTTCATCTTAAATAGCTAGTAATTATATCGGACATGCCGACAACTTTAGGATATAGGTCAAATGACATTTTCTACGATCTTGCTTTTCTTTCGAATTTAATCTTTGTGAAAAGGTTGTCAAATTATGCACTTGTATGAATTGATGCACATAAACCCATTTTAACTAGAGCCCATATAAACATTTTTATAAGCAATTTGCAGGATAACTTAAAAAGAAACAGAACTGAGTCAAACACAGATTTACGATGACCAGCAGTGTATTCTGCAGTTAATCCAATCCCACCAAAGTCACTGCCACTCAAAGAAATGCTTCGTTCATTCACTGAAATTCATAAATCACCTTAGTGTAAAAATTGTGTAACTCCTTCGTTTTTCATGGTACTCATACTTTTTTTGCACTTAACCCTTTCCTCAATATACACACCTTTATGGCATGGGCGAACAGTTTACTGTTTATTTTATTTTATTTTTTTAAGGTTATTTCTGACCAAAAAGCAACTAGTGCAGATCCTGATCAGATGGCAGTGATGTGCCAGCTGATCTAGATCTACTCTGGTCACACTTGCATAAAAATTCATATATATTGAGGAAAAGGTTAAGTGACTAAATAATATTCCAATTACGTAGTTTTACTCTCCAAATGGTAAGTGGTGTGAGAGTGCAGAGATTCTACCTGAAGGTTATAAAACTGAGCATGGAAACCAGTCTCCAAGCATCTGATGCTTGAGATTTGAGACTGGTTTTTCATGCTCAGTTTTATAACCTTGGGCATCTAAGTCCTTTTTATTTATTAATCACTTAGAACTTTTGCACTTCCACTTCACAAAATGAACATTCAGCATTTCCTCCTTTTATAAGTGACATATTTTTTTATCTGACATACAGCATACATGGACATGGAAATTTTTAACCATTTCCTCTATATATACGCATTTTTACTCATGTGCGACCAGTGTAGATCCAGATCAGCTGGTACATTTTTGCCGTCTGATCATGATGTGCACTGTTCGCATTTTGTTCAGAAATAACCTAATAGTTCAAATAGCAAATAGTGCAGATCCTAATCAGACGGCACGGATGTGCGGGCTGATTTGGATCTACACTGTTCTACCATGCCATAAAGGTGTGTATATGGACAAAAGTGATAACCCTATCAGCCATACCTTTCAAATCTACTGTTCTAATTTCATTTATGTTGTTGCAGCATTTTTACACTGCACAGCGCCATATTCATTCTAATAATTTATCACACTGATATGACGCTGTGACAGCCAGGGGACATAACTTTTCATTACTCTTTCTTCAAAAAGGTCCATGTTACAATTTATCCTTCCAATTTTAACACAATTTCACATTCATTAAAACAATAACTTATCATTTGATGACAATGTTCACACTGATACAGATGCGTCACATACAGTTTCCAATTATCATAATAACTTAAATCAGATACAAGCAACTAATTAGAAGCAGCCGCAGCCAAGGGACTTAATTCGTTAATTCCGCTATCCATTTCGATGACAGATCTGGAGAGCAGCAGTGTCAGTTTGTTGTAACAGACCTGACACACCCGCTCACTTGTGTTGATCATCTGGTGCGGCAGGGGTATCGTATCTTTGCAACAATTGTGGCAGAATATCTTCCCACAGTTCCTGAAATACACAGATCAAGTTTGAAAAACTAGCATCAGAGGTTCCTCGGGACACATGTGTCGCCTAAAGTTGCATTTAAAAGGGGCATAATTCAAAAACAGTAGTGAACAGTAGATAGTAAAACAGGAGTTGTCATTCTTGTTCTCACCTATCTTGTTCTATGCTACAGCATTGTTCATGCAGATGATTTATTCAAAGAATGACATGTAAGTAAAAAGGACAAGTACGTTAAAATTAATAGGCAACATTAAATTTCATATTAAAGATTCATTTGAAAGGGGCATAACTCAAACGAAAGTGAAATAGGACTTGTCATTCTGCTGTCACCCATGTCTCTGTTCATGCAGATGATATATTAAGCGAATAGGACAAGAACTTTCAAAGGTAAAGGCAACATGAAGTTTCATGTTAAAGTTTGGGGACTACCCAATGCTGCAGGATCCCCATGTGTCTACCTGCTAACGGTAAGTGAAAATACCAACTTTCACACGGAAAAGTTTATAAATAAATTCACTGGAAAGCATAAAATAAATATAACCTGCAATGATGTTTCCGCCGCAGAACTGAGAACTCTGTTTCGCAGGCAGCACACTGTGTGACCATATGATCTGGTACCCAACGTGTTACGTTGACCTCAGGGTCATCCATTTGGTCCCAGCTTGCATCTGACGCCGCATTACTGAAGTTACTCTGAATGGATTGCAAGTCACAACTGGGGGATTCCTGAAAGAAGATGTTTATTTGCAATCAAATACCTCCATGAAAAGGCAAACCCCTTCATATGTAGCAGTTCTTAACCCTTTACTCCATATATACATGTTTTTATGTGTGTGCAACCAGTGTAGATCCAGATAAGCAACCACGTTGATGCCGTCATATCAGGATCAACACAGGTTGCATCTTGGTCAGAAATAACCTAATGAATCAAAAAGCAAACAGTGTAGATCCTGATCAGATAGCAAGGCTGTGTCGGCTGATCTGATCTACACTGTTCTCCTATGTGATTAAGGCCTATATATGGAGTAATGGGTTAACAATTCAAACCATCAACCCTCGAGGCTGAACAATGAGACTGAAAGTTCTTCAATGTGTTGTAAACAATGTTATAATGTTCCTTCATTAACAGCATAACACTGTTAAATTAAGAAACACACAGAAACTGACCTAGAAAACAATTCAAGCATACATAATAATTATTAATATAATGATCAATGACTAGAGTAGATGAGGATGAACTTAACTTCAAAAAACAATTTTAAGAAATTAACTAAGACTAAAACTGTGGTTATTCACATTACAAGTTTACAACTTTGACAAATGTTTTATATTAAGAACCTTCATTTCCCAGTGTGTATAAAATGTCTACAATAAAAAGATGTTTATGGCAACTGGTATATACAGTCAAACATGTGCTAAGACTACATGTAAACAAAAATCTGTGGATAAAGACCACATTTTATTTGTGTTACCAATTTTAAGATCAAATTCACCAGAGAACAAAGATCATCTATTTTAAAAGACCACATCTTGGTTTTCACCTGAGTAAAGACAGGTCTGACTTAAACTTACATTCTTGAATTCTAAATTACAGACATCTCCATTACAAGCAGAAGCATGCTGGGAAAGTAGATGGTTCAGATAGTTCACGTGTTCTTTTAGACTAGTGATCTCCTGCTGGTAACTTGTCTTGATATCATCCACCCTCTTCTGTACCGGATCTGTGAATTTTGTTAGACCGTCAATGTCAAGGTGACGACTAAGGCCTGTTCTAGGGACTGCCGAATCTATTAAAGACTAAAAATAGTAAAGAAAAAATTAGATTTTAAATTACCTAAAAGAGTATATCCAGAGTTATATTTACAAATTCCAGTTAACACTTTGACTGAAAATGTCATGGATAATGTATATTTAAAATTAATTACACTAACAATTACACTAGGTTCAGGTAAGTTAGGACAAATTGAGTTTGATAATAGTCATACATAACTTTTTTTTGTGTGGAGAGGGCGAGGGGATGGGTGGGAGCTTCTGGTAACTTTAAGGACTTTATATTTAAGTTAATGCCTCTTAGATTAGTTACTAACATCAGCCATCATTTAAAAGTAAGCTCCTACCCCTTCTATGACATGAAGATGCCTCAAGGTGATGATACCAAGTTTTCTTCTAAAGGAATAACAGGGATCTGTATTTTTGAAACATTTCAGAGAAAAAGTGGACAGTAACATAACATTAGACTGCTACAACAACATTGGCAACAAAGGGCCATAACTTGGTAAACAAGAAAAAGTCGTCGCCCCGCGCCGAAAACCAGGTTTTCATTTAATACTTATACTTTTGTAAAGAAAATATCTGATATGAAGAAACTGAACTTCTATTTTTAGCAACAGTGACATTGATCTTGATCACAGACTTCAGAGTAGAAATCCAAGTTGCGTCTTGGTATCAGCTACCCAAAGAAAGTTTGGTGTCAATAGATCACAGCTAACCCAAGTAATAAGGAGAAACCTAAATTTCTATTTTAAGCAAAAATGACATAGACCTTTATCACAGACACATGGGTATCAATCCTAAGTAGTGTCTTGATATAAGCAACCCACAAACCAAGTTTGGTGTCAATAGGCCAAAGAAAACTCACAGAATTTCTATTTTTAGCTGCAATGACCTTGAGCTTTATCACTGGCGCCTGGGTAGCAATCTCAAGCTGCATCTTGATATTAGATACCAACACTAAGTTCGGCGTAAATATACCAAAGCAAACTCAAGTTATTGAGGGAAAACTGAATTTCTATTTTTAGCAACAGTGACCTTGAGCTTGATCACAGATACCTGTGGCAATCCCAAGCTGTCTTTTGATATCAGCTACTCATATACTAAGTTTGGCATCCAGAGGTAAAAGCAAACTCTAGTTATTGAGGGAAAGCTGAATTTCTATATTTAGCAAGTGACCTTGACCTTTATCACAGACACCTGGGTAGCAATCTCAAGCTGCCTGTTTATATAAGCTACCCACAAACCAAGCTAAGCGTCAACAGGCAACTTGGCATCAACAGATAACATTCACAAAATATTTAACAAAAATCTAAGTCAAAAAGGGGCATAACTTTTGGAAAACACAGTCAGGGGTTATGAAACTTGACCTGGTAATTGGTACTGTGATGTGAAACAATTATGTAAAGTTTCAAAGCTATACCTTGAATGGTAACTGAGAAAAAAACACAACTTTCACCAAAAAATTAACAAAATTTCTAAGTGAAAAAGGGGCATAACTGTCAAAATACAGTCAGGGATTATGAAACTTGTCCTGATAATTGGTATTGATATGTCAGACAACTATGTTAAGTTTCAAAGTTGTACCTTGAACGGTTACTGAGAAAAACAAAACTTTCACAAAAAACTTCACAAAATTTCTAAGTGAAAAAGGGACATAACTTTGTCAAAATACAGTCAGGGATTATGAAACTTGTCCTGATAATTGGTATTGATATGTCAGACAACCATGTTAAGTTTCAAAGTTTTACCTTGAACGGTTACTGAGAAAAACAGAACTTTCACAAAAAACTTAACAAAATGTTGACGCCCGCCCGCCTGCCCGCCCGCCCGCCCAACGACAAACCCCAATCTAATAACCAGGATTTTTCTAAAGAAAACCTGGTTAAAAAGGTTGCAGGAACAATCTTTTCTTTATAATCATCTACACATCCTACTTGATCATCTGCAAGTTTGAAAGAAATCTGCCTGATAGTTAATGAGAAGTTGATACCACAAGATTTAGGGGATGTGCCTAAATACAAACAGACAGATAAGTGCAATACTATATGCCCTCCACTTTGCGGGGGCATAAACAAATACATTGTTGACGCCCACCTAATGACATACACCAATCTAATAACCAAGGTTTGAGAAAACTACCTAAAAATCTTGAGGTCTGGATTTAATAAAAAAGAAGTTAACAATCAATTTTCTTACCCGAGCATCTCCAGTGCCTGGAGTCGGAGGACATGTTGAAGTGCGGGACTGAGGACTTAATATGGGAGTTGTATGCAGAAGAGGCGGAGTTACGCTAGTATCCACATTCAATCCTTTACATGTTCCATTGGAATTCCTAAATAGCGCCCCTTGGGATAAAACACACCGCAGGTTTAACCTAGGGGTTAAATGATCACCTAAATTGAGCAATTTGCCATTTTCTGACAACCTTGAGTCGGATAAGTCACTAGTGCTTGTGCTAATACTGCTAACACTTCCAATTTTGTCTAGTGTATTGGCATTGACTTTATCACATAAAGATTGTAGAGATGCTACTTTGTAAACTGTCCGCTCGCCAGCACTTGGTGACGATGTTAACAAATGACTACTATTACCATTTGGCAACTCTTGTTGATCTTCAGTCAGAGTATCCGTTGAACTTTCAATGGAAGGGACATACTGATCATGTTTTTGAGTTCTTTGTTTTAGTTTTAAAGCAATAATTTGACTATTTAGACTTTCTTCCGAGCTTCTTTTATCAATGCTATTACGTTCGTTTTCTAACTCGGTAACTTCAATATGCTTGGAATTCCCATTGACAATGGATTTATTTGAATCGTTCTCTTGACCTAGATTTTCATTAGCATCTTCACTCTCTGATATGGTTTCTATTGAGTTTTCACTGTTATCTTCATTTGAACTATCCGCCGGACTTCCATTTCTTTCTAATACATTTTGCTGCAAGTCACCATTAAATTCATGGGATCTGTGGCCATTTGTTACAATGTTACTAGTGTTTCCAGTGGATAATTCATTATCTTTCTCTTCATTTTCATCATCATACCCATTTCCATTACATTCATATCCATTAGTATAACCATTTGTAAAACCATTTCTTTCCAATTCTGTTTTACCTATTTTTAAAACATTCCTTTTTTCGTTTTCCTTATTTTCTCCATTCAGTATTGTCTGTCCATTTTCATGGCAATTTTCAATGTCATTAACTTTCTCTTCAACCTGTCCATTATCAGGTTCATTTTCTATTCCATTATCTGCCTTTTCTAACTCTTCACTCTTTTTATCATTCCCATTTTCAACATAAACTTCATTCTCATTGGTAAACACTTCCCCATTACAAACTGGGCTATCTAAGTGCTTCATAGTAATATCACCATTTTCACTAAACGAGTTCTCCGAACTTTTGACTGATTCACTGGAACAGCTCGAATCACCCGACATTGCGTCTTTTAATAATTTTTGCGTCTGCTGCTCGCAATGTTCCATTGCAATATTTGGATCGCTTTTTCTACGACCTAGACTAGAATTTACATCATTAGACATGAGCAGGTTTTCACAAGATCGTGTTTTCTGTAGCCCCGCCACCTCAGTGCCATCAGTTACAGGGCCATTTTGAATAATATTCTCCTCTGGACTGGCAAATGAGGAATTGTTGGAAAGATACACGGAGTTCCAGAGTCGTAGACTTTGAACATGTGTGGCTGGCCACAGAACCTGAAATGGAATTTTAAATCATTTTACTCTTTAATCTATGGATACAACTAATATCCTATGGGCAAGAAGTGTTGATCCTGATCAGGCTTCACATTCATGCAGTCTGATCAGGATCTACACTGTTTACTACCTTGACAAAAATATCTAATGAACATAAAAGTGTCTGGCATAGATCCTGAGCAGACTGCACAGATGGGATACATGTATAAGCTGCTGCGGTTACTTTTATCTACAAAATCAACCAAACAACAATCAGCTATAATAAAGAAAATACAATATACTACTACTACAATCTATAGAAAAAGTGGGGGCATAATTATAATAATAATTATTGCTTTATTTATGTGTAGCACTGTGGTAAAAATCACATTAGTGCACCTAATAATTGTTAATGGGCAATATTTTTATTGGGCAATGTTTAAATTTTCTTCTCATGTTCATTGGAAGGTAAATACAATTGATACTTGCCTGTTTAAGTAATAACTTCATGTTCACTGGATGGTAAATACATTTGATACTTGCCTGTTTTAATTCTCACCTCATGTTCATTGGAAGGTAAATACAATTGATACTTGCCTGTTATAATTCTCACCTCATGTTCATTGGAAGGTAAATACAATTGATACTTGCCTGTTTAAGTTCTAACCTCATGTTCACTGGATGGTAAATACATTTGATACTTGCCTGTTTAAATTCTCACCTGTTCACTGGATGGTAAATACAACTGATCCTTGGGTTATGTTTAAATTCTCACCATACGTTCACTGGATGGTAAATACAACTGATACATTTGTACTTGGTTAATGTTTAAATTCCCAACAGTTTCATTGGGTAATGGTTAAATTCTCACCTCATGGTCATTGGGTAATGTTTAAATTCTCAACTCTTGTTCATGGGGTAATGTTTAAATTCTAAACTCATGTTCATTGGGCAAAGGCTAAATTCTCACCTCTTGATCATTGGGTAATGTTTTAATTCTCAGCTCATGTTCATTGGGTAATCGTTAAAATTCTCAACTCATGTTCATTGGGTAATGTTTAAATTTCCAATTCTTGACCATGGGGTAATGGTTAAATTCTACTCTCATGCTTACTGGGTAATGGCTAAATTCTCACCTCATATTCATTGGGTAATGGTTATGGTTAAATTCTTACCTCATGTTCATTGGGTAATGTTTAAATTCTCACCTCATGTTCATTGGGTGATGTATAAATTCCCAACTCAAGTTCATTGGGTAATTTTTAAATTCTCACCTAATGTTGATTAAGTAACATTTAAATTCTGAACTCATGTTCATTGGGTCATGTTTTAATTCTCACCTCATGTTCACTGGAAGGGGAGTACAGTTGATTATAGAATCTTCTATCACTAAGTAGGTTCCATACAGAGGCAGTGGACTGATCCAGCTTGAGCTTGATTCGTTCTTGGACTGTGTTACATAGGAATGTACCAAACAAACACGAGTAAGTATGTTGCACCAATTTTACCTGAAATTCAGAAAAATTATATTATGATTAGCAATAAGGGATAATGAACCAAAGCTGTTGGGGGTTTTTATTCACCATAGTATGGCTGATCTCTCTTTACCATTCATTCTATATATAGATACAAGTTTAATCACATGGGGTACCAGTGAAGGGTAGATTCAAATCAGCCAATCTGTCTATCAGGATCTGCATTGTTCATGTTTCGAGTCATAAAATTACTATAACACTTTTCTCTATAAATATGCATTTTAACACATGTGCGGCCAGTGTAGATCCAGATCAGCCGGCACATCCGTGCCGTCTAATCAGGGTCTGCAGTGGTCACATTTTGGTCAGAAATAACAAATCATAAAGCGAACAGTGCAGATCCTGATCAGACGGCACGGATGTGCCGGCTGATCGGGATCTACACTGTCTGCCCACACAATAAAGGTGTGTCTATGGAGGAAAGGGTTAAGGATCAGTAATCCCGATCAAACAGTATGGACATGCAGGGTAATTATCTCAAAATTAATGGATAAGCAATTTTCATATAACTGTCTGATTGATACTTTAATCCTAAAAGCCCTGGTTTTAAGTCCTGAAATTTGTTGTTTAATTTTAAAAATAAACAGAAACTTCTGGATTTCAAATCCTGAAATCAAGACCAGAAATTAACGATAACAAGTCTGTATCACCAAGAATTATATCAAGAAAAAGTACTCACAAGAAAAGCTTCTGAAAATTCAAACTGACAGGGAAATTGCACCAAAAGTTGATATACACATTCCAGCCATTGCAGAAATACAGGACATCTTTCATTCAAGTCTTCTGATGGAATACCATTACCACAACGGTCTGCAAACTTGTGTCCGAAGTGTAGCCACTCTCTCTCTATCAATACTTGAAATCCCTGAAAATGTAAACATTTTTATAAGCGATGCACTATGACAAATGAAACTGTGATCAAAGAATAAAGCTTAGCAAAAACACTCTTTAAAGAGGTAGTCAATGGTACTTAATGTCTACCAGGTCATACTTTTATTTTCAATAATGACAAGTTCAAATAAATGACTAGGATATGCCTAATTATGCAGTTCTTCAGTCAGTAGTAAACATCAATATAAAATTGATAATGAGAGAATGTCACTGATTATTGGCATCGAGTAGCTGTTACACACCACTTATCAAAATATTGCAGTCATCAGCACTTTACTACTTATAACTGATTCAGAACTCAAATAAAGGCATGTCAGAACACCAGGCTGCCGAAAAAAGTTCTATACATTACCTCTACTGTGCGGTAGTAAGGATCCAGCATGAGTTCTGCAAGGGAGATAATCTGAGGAGTTCTGTCCCAGCCATCAGAACAGTGTATCAAGACTGGTCTCCCTTCCTTCTCATTGACATTCACCACTTGGGTCGCCACTTTCAGCAGGCTGGCCATGTTGTGCAGCCATTTTGTAGCCTCCAAACAAGAGAGCCAACTGTAAAGGATAGGAGTTTTTTTCTTATATCGAGCTCTAGCTCGGGTCGCGAAGCGACCCGAGCGTTAAGCTCGTCTTAAGGTCGCAGGAATGCCCATTCACTAACGAAAAAAAAACTTTGCCCTTCCGTTTGCGCTGGTTTCCGGTTGTGCACAGCATAAGGCAATGTAAACACGGGAAAAAAACTGACCGGTAAAAACTTACGGCAAAGTATTGTTTTTACAAATTTTGTTATTGGCTTTATTTTTGTAAATTGCTAATTGCAAAATATCTTTAAAAATTAAAACTTATTATTCGGTAGCATTGTTTTCGGACTAGCATTTTGGAAAGCTAAATAACTAAATCGTCAGTTTAGAGAGTAGGTTGTCGTTCGTTGTTACCAATAGCAATACTAGCAATCGGCCATTTTTAGAAACTAGACTGAAGAAATCAAGTTGAAAACTACTGAATGGTAGCTTGTCAGTGGATTATTTGGCCTTTAAATTCAAAGGAGCTTAAGGCCCAGCGACGGAACAATCAGATGCATGGAGTTTTTCTTGAAAACAAGATGTAAGGCTGGTGGGAACCAACTTTTATGTGAAGCTGAATTGTGAACTGGACCTCTCAATGTTCAGTCACTCAGTCACATTGTGAGACACACTGAGCTTAGGCTTAGCGTAGACCAGCGCCACAATTCAGTTTTGTATAAGAGTTTTTTGTCACTGGTCATGTTCGTCATTCAGACATGTGAGCTCACGGCAGTCGAAGATATTGTTTGTGAGAGTACTGAACACGAGGTAGATCTATGAGATTTCTTTTATTTATTCTTATAAAACACATGGAATAAGAGCAAATCTAATCCACAGGGGCGTTGAAGACTGACTCTGTTTTCTAAAAAAAAAGAATCTGGCCCCTTCCCCCTAAAAAATGAGGGTCTACACTGGGTCTACACTGCATAAACATAATGTTTATTGTTTTGGTTGATAGATTCGGATCGTTATCAGTCTTTTCCCACCAAATTTATGATCAAATACCATGGAATTGGTATATGGATTACAGTCAATAGGCCACAAACAAGTCAAATGAACCACACTTTATTTTGAAAAAGCTCAAATAGGCCTCAAAAATAGGCCACATTTTTATTTTATTTATAAAGTTTTTAGTATCATTGTGTTAATATGTTCTATGTCAGTTTATGATGTTTTATAAAATATTTTTCATGAACAAGTTGCTTCATAGATTGGACATTTTGTACAAAGCAACATGTCCTTTTTCCGGATTTTTGTCCAAGACTATCATGACTAAACAGGTGGGAAAACAATTAACAAAATGTTGCAACAAAAGAAAAGACATCATTTATATATCAATATGCTCTTTTGATCAATGACCTACAAGTCACTAGGTCTACACTAGCACAGAATCAAATATTGATGGTTGCAACATAAGCTGTGTATTTTGCATTGTCCAACATGGAAATTGGTTTAGAAATAAATTTATTTATTTATTAAATATAACACCTTTGATTGCATTAGCACCTCTCACTTTTACTGCAAGTGTTGTAAATTTTGTATAATAGACTTACAAGTACTGCCTGAATTGACTTGTGGCCTATTTGACATGGTACCTCCAGAAACAATTTTTTTTTTAATTTTTGGCCAAATACATGACAGATTGTCCTAAATGTATGAAATTTCAGGTTTTATAAATGTATAGACAATAATTTTCTCAAAGTAACTACTGAGTATTACCTTTTTAATGTTAATACACAGTAATATGAGATTTTAAATAAAAAGAGAAATTTACCCTTTTACTCTACAGACATGCCTTTTTACCTGTGTGAGACCGGTGTAGATTCAGATTAGCTGGCACATCTAATCAGGATCTGCACTGTTCACTTTTTGGTCAGAAATAACCTAATGATTTAAACAAGTGAACATTGCAGATCCTGATCAGACATCATGGATGTGCTGGCTGATCTGAATCTACACAGTTTTTCCATGCCATAAAGGTGTTTACATGGAGGAAAGGGTTAATCTCCAATTTATTATCATCAGTTGGGACCAAAAAGTTTGACCAGAAAGCAGAATACATGTGTACCAAGAATAGCATCAAATATCAAGTTAATGCTCATTTTGGGAATTAAAAGTGTTCTATTATTACCATATTTTCTGTCATGTGCACATTTCAACATGATTTCATAATCAAAATATGTATGTGAGGAACATGTATAATCAAATACACTATTTACAAGGTGTCTGTTTTGTTTTGTTTTATTTTTGCAAATTTTGTTAAATATTCATGGTGTCACTAAATTTGCTCAGCATTAAAAATTTGTGGTTTAGAAAATAAAAATAAATCAAAGCTTTCATAATCATTTAAATTGTTGAAAAAAAAGTAGATTGTTGTGAAGAGAAAGAAAAACATTTCTTGCCATGTCAGTGGGTTTTTGGCCTCTTTAAATACATGTAAAATCTGAATATACCGATACTTTGATCTGCTTAAGCTGGACTTTAACACAGAAAACTGGAAATTGCACTCATAATAAAAACAATGATTGTTTTCTTTTGTATGTTTATGTTTTAGCAATGTTACAGAAAAGAAGTTTACATTTTTTAATATATGGTACTTTTTAAAGAGAAATTTACCTATTTTAAAGTTGTTATGCCTAAATTTCTGCAATGAAAAATACAAAATCAAGAAAATATCAACTGGAATGAGCTTCAGAATTTGAAATTCACATTTTCCAGTATATATATTACATTTTATAAAATACTTACCAGACAGAGGTCCAAAAGTGGTTATGAATAATGGCATTTTATATTGCTAATTGATGTGTTCATGGGTTTACATTTTTTTGCAAACAATCTCTTAAAATTGTTATTATACATTTTAAAAAATGGACCAACAACATTTTTAATGCATGATTTGATTGGCAACTGCAATTCATTTATGTAATGAAAATAGATATAAAGAAGCATTTTGTTTCAAATCAGTTACTATAACCTGTAAAGGAGTTTTACATATGGATAATCAGACTACATGACATTGTACATGTTTATGTTTAATTGATTGAGATTATTTCATCTATTTTGGCCCAATAGCTGAACTATTTTTCAACTTAAATAAGTAATTCTATCATGCACATTTAAGTAACTTGGCTCAAATATGTACCTTATTGTCACCAAATATGTACCATATTGTCACAATATTTTTCACACGGCATCTATAGCTTCAAATTACTGTTGTTAATAACTGAAAATTCCTATGGCATTGTCATTCCTGGAGATATTTTCAAATGACTTTGCAAAAATATGCCCCAAAATCTAGGTGATGTATCACACTACATATTGAAGTCTCAATGTGGTGTTAATGTGATGTACATGTATATTAAAACAGTACTTTTTAGGTCTATATTATAACTTTATTCATATACATGCATATATATTTTTGTGAATAGCATGGAACAATTTTGTGCAATTGCAAGTTACAAAATGCAAGTGTAATCAAGGTAACATTTTAAAAAATAAAAAAAAATAAAATTTATTTTTCAGACAATAATATATTAATTTTCATGCACATGTGACAATGTAATATTTTCATGTATCATTGATGAAGAATTTATCAATATTCAATATTGCATTAATTGAGGTAATGGAACACATTTGGGTTGTAAATTGAAGCAAGTAGCCTTTGTGTTTACACACTAAAAACCCAAATGTTTAGTAAAAGTCAGATCGCCAGTTGTCCAGCTGAATTAAGTTGATGTAGACTTAAATTCTTTCCAAAAATCACATAATTTTATCGTGCATGAGTAGGCTAACAAATGTTAGAAACAAATTATTTTTAATATAAATCATTATCTGAGATGAATAAAGCTAGAGCTCGATAAGAGGCAGTGCCTTAGTTCATATTATTAATACATGCATACACATCATTTCTAATAACTATGACACAGGAATAAATTTTAAACATAATGGATTGAATTCTAAAAGCCTCAACACATTTCCCTTGAAATGGCTATGAAATCAAAAAGCCTCAGACTAGTTTCTGTAATATGAGCCATGACCTCTAAAAGCCCAATACTGGTTTATTTTAGACGAGCCGTGTTTCTATTGCTGTAACAGTTTAACACAATGCCTAATAAGATGAATTTATAATTGTAATGCAAAACAGGTCTGTGTTCGTTTGTTTGTTCGTTACTTTGCTTGAAAATCTCCACCAAGCCTTCAGCTATTTCGCAGACAAATTCAATGAAGTTATTTCTGGCAGATAGCGATATAAAGCTACTGTGTTCTCATTTAATTTTGCATGGCCTTACTATTGTGTAAACCATTTCAATGACATTAATGCAGGGACATAAATGTGTACACTTGGATCATTCTCATAGAATAAGATATTATGTAGTAAATATTTGCTGGGATTTGATTTTGTGCACACACTGCCAAGTGCGAAGTATGCGGAAATTAAACCCTCACTAAATATAATGATACCACAGTAGTAAATTTTCATTATGATTGTGTGTCTGGAGGTTTATACCATAATAATTATCTATAGATAATGAATATACCACTTTAAAAATACACCAGTGATTAAAAAGTAAAAAACAGCCCTTGCTTGTACATCATATGACATTAAATGTCATCATATGACACTTTTGTTGGCAGGGATTCATGGATGATGAGATAAAAAATGAATATTGAAAGCCACCGGACACGACAAATATCAAAACATTGCAGGCTCTGTTTGATTGAGCCGTTCATGAGCAGTAACGGGAGTGCATATAACTGTTCATGCCGCCTTGCCTTGTGTTGAACCCAACTCAGTATTTACACAGAATTTAATATAACTATCATGTTCAAAGGGCCATATAATTGATTACAGAGCTGAAGGTTATAAAACTGAGATTGGAAACCAGTCTCAAATCTCAAGCATCTGATTGGCTGAAATGGCGACCAGTCGCCATTTCAGCCAATCAGATGCTTGAGATTTGAGACTGGTTTCCATGCTCAGTTTTATAACCTTGGGTACTGGAGTCAGAAAAGATTTACCTTGCCTGATCCACCACTGAGCTGCAATGATTTCTTAGAGCCAGAAAGCTTTTTCTGATTGCATGAATGTTGGCTAAGTTCATAAACTGCACCTCACAGCTTTGGTAATACTCTGAAAAATTAAGAAAAAACGATTAACTGGGAGAAATATTAACAAACTATGGAACTGGATGTTGCATGTGAACTCTTCCCTGCACATATGCAGGTTTTATGGCATATGCAACCAGTGTTGATCCAGTGTAAAAGTGATTTCAACTGTGAGCTGTTTAATAAATTGGTTCAAAATGAGCATTTTCTTCATGATCAGGTATAAACCCAGCTTTTGAGGCTTTAGAAATATTGACCTCAAAACTACAAACTAGACATGGATCTTGTTTATACAAGACCAATGTAAAATGAACCTGCTAACAAAATATGCTCATTTCCTTACTGGGCACAAAGACATAAACCTGTCAAAATATAGTTTGTCAGGTTAAAAGGTGTAAGAATATCTAGTGAACAACTAATTAGAGACTTGTGTTTGGAATCTTAAATGACATGTACTGATTTTCAGTGTTGGGTACCTTGTGTTTTAGGATTAATAAACATCGCATTTCCCACCATCTGTTTCCATATTTTCAATTTTAATTTTTAATGTAAAACATGTTGTGTAATAATTAAATTTTATGCAGAGGGCAAAATAACATCATTCAATAATATGTTAATTTAAATGGAGTTGCTTGAGTTTGATTTGCGAAATTTTCCAAGCTCGAAATAACAAAGGTTAAACACATGTAAAAAAAGAGACCGTCAAAGACAGGTGATGCTCCCCGAATGGGTACTTGTCACAAACACTGTTAGTTGTATAACTATAGAGGTGAATTTTGCTGCAAGGTCATGCTGAGACATTGACCTTGAAGGAAGCAACCCAAATGTTGCGTGCAACATGTCAGCTCAATATGGTGATCATTTCAGTGAAATAATTTTAAAATCCGACTTCAAATGAAAAAGTTATGGGCCAGACACGAACGTACGGACAGAAGGAAGGACTGACGGACGGACGGACAACCCGGCGATTATATGCTCCCCCGAATTTCTTCGGGGAGCATAATAAATGATATGACAGTAACAAGAGAACTATTGCAAGCACTTTAGTTCCTGTGCCTACTCTGTGTCAGCACTAACATTATAACACCCCCCACCCAATAAAATCCCACACACCTCCCTCCCCCCTCCACCACCACCAAGAAATAACATTAAACTATAAAAAAAAAGATTTTCTGCCTTGTAAAAATCCATTGACAATGTTCACCGACATGAGTTTAATATCGTCCAAGTCCATAAATTTTGTCACTCCTAGCAACAGACATTTCATAATTTTCCTGACTGTCTGGAATGAAGTAGTTTTTAATGTTTTGTCATGAGATATTTGTCACAGAATATTCTTGAAGTTAATTAACCTGCTTTCTATGTTTCCGTCACCAGGGAGCGTCACTTCTCAACAAATAGCATCCTGATATTTTATCAGTCTTTGTTACATAATGGCAAACTTGTTTGAAACATTTATCAACCCTTTCTTCCATATACATGCCTTTCTTCTTGTGTGGGCAAACAGTGTAGATCCAGATCAGCTGGCATATTCCTGATATCTGATCAGGATCTGCACTGTTTGCTTTCTGATTAATTAGGATATTTCTGACAAACTAGCAAACAGTGCAGATCCCGATCAGATAGCAGATCTGGATCAACACTCTGCCCAAGCAATAAATGGCATATACATGGAGTAAAGGGTTAAATTATTGGCTAAGTATTTATTAAACACATGTAAGATTCCCATCTGCTGTAGCCCCCATTTTCTCCATTTAACCCTAATGCATGCAGAGAAGTATCAAATATAGCATAATGGATTGCGTAACAATGTCCCCCGTGGGAAGAGCAAAACAGGAAAAGTCCACCCTGTGTTTCTTTATCCCTTAAGTATAATTATATTAGTTTGACATGCTTTTTCATTATTTTTCAAAATATGTTATTTCACGGTATACTGGTCAATTAACCAATAAACACAAGACCTCAGCCAATCAATGGTAATTTCAGTACTGGTTTCAAGAAATCTTACAACACAATGGCTCAGTTGTTCGAAACATTTTAACATTCACGATGTCATTAACGTAACCATTGTTATAACATTAAAGGCCCATACTTTATTATTAATTAGGTAGTTATTTTATTCTAATTGAATTGATTTGTCTCCAATCTCAGTTTTATAATCTTAGCCAAAAGCTGGAGTTTCAAGACCAGTGCACAATGACATTTAACAAGATTCTAAACATGAGAATGTACACCACTCTCAGATCTCAGCAATCTGGCCCCGAGGTTATAAAACTTGAGTTTGAACTCCGTGCTCAAAACTCAATTTTGTGTTTCTTTGCTTACAAGAAAAAGAAACTTTTATTGTTAATTATTTGTTTTGGTACACCGTTGTTATGCATTACAGATTTCAAATAAAGCAATGTAAGCAGTATTATTCAGTAAATTTCACTCATAGGCTTTGAGAATGAAATTGAGTTTTGAGCACGGAGCATGAACTCAAGTTTTATAACCTTGGAGCCTGATAGGTTGAAACTGAGCAAAGTTGAAATCAGTTTGTTTAAACCTTACACTTTAGTGCAATCTTTTTCTTTTCTGAATTCAGTCTTTTCATTATTTAAACGAAATAAACATTTTCGAGGGTTGCACGCAAGATTGTCGTAACTACATTGAAATAAAGAAGGAGTTACGACAGTCTTGCATGCAACCCTCGTTTTAATATCTTGCACTTACTTTATCCTGTTAAGAAACCTACAGAATTCCAGAACACATAATTACATGTTATTCAAGCTTCTTAACTCCGCAATTCTAGACAGACAAAATGACAGGTTTTCCAGACAAAGTCCTACTTATTTTACCTTATTATTAAACATGTATGACACTCACTGGCATAATTTTATCAAGCACTGAGATTAAAACTTTCTTAACATGTCATTGAGCGCAAAACTGCCATAAAACATGCCTGTCATGAGTGTGGGCCCTACTTATTTAGTTAACCATTTACTGCCTATATAAAGCTTGTAAGTTATGTCTTGTATGCAACCAGTGTCAATCAGGATCAACTCAGGCACATCAATGAATTCTGATCTGGATCTACAATTAGTGCATTTTTGTCCAAAAAAAAATAACTTAACAAAACTTGAAGTGAACAGTGTAGATCCTGATGAGATGGCATGGATTTGGTAGCTGATCTGGATCAACACTGTTTGCCCAAGCAATAAAGTTTAACTTAATAACAGTGTTTTGTTTATGACATATTCGGAGAAATTGGGCCCCATTCCCCCCTCAAAATAGTATATATTTTTTCCCCATGTCCAATAAAAAATTCCCCCTTTGCAGTAGTCTGTTGTGGACTGTTCGATTTGTTACGCTTATGTGTAATAGCATGATAGTGAAAATGATAGTGAAGATGATAAATCTTAATTTTGTTCTGATGCAAGAAAATTCAACTCTGGGAAATATGAGGCAAGATTTACTTGGTTGAACTACAGTGTTAGCAAAGCAAAAAGCAAAAGACTAGTGAATATTTTGTTTTGTGTTTGACAGCTGCAAGTATTATCCAAATATTCCCCCTTTCCTTTGTTCGCGTCGCAATTTTCCCCCTCCAAAGGGCTGCGACCCCCTTCCTCCAAAAGTGCAAAAGTGAAAAAAAACCACTGTAAAGAGTTAAGTTTTGGGAATTAATGGAGCCATAACTCCCGAATGACTAAGGCAATCTTGCTGTACTTAACCCTTTACTTCATATATGCATCTTTTGTCAGAAATAACCAAACGAATCAAAAAGCGAACAGTTTTGATCCTGATCAGACAGCACTGATCTGGATCTAAACTGTTCACCCTTGCAATTAAGGTGTATCAATGAAGGAAAGGGTAAAACAGCTGGAATCTTAGCCCTATTAACATTCTGATCATGTCCAGGTAAGTCAAGCTACTAGGACAAAGACTTCCAAGAAAGAGTGGACATTTGCTAACTTTGACAAATATTTGCAATTCATAACTACCTCCAAATTCCAATGAAAATATCAACAATTATTTGGGTATAGACCAGGTTCACAAATTTGAGAGGGTAAAATAATAAATGAGTTTTAAAAAAATGGAGTGCTCGTACAATATACATTGTACTTATTTAATAATTTGTAACTACGTTAACTTATCAGATAAAATTTTTAAAATAATATTTTATCTCGATCATATAGAAGTTTGCATTAGTTTTTGTTAAACTATAAAAATGACAGTATTATAAAGTTTGCACATAATATTGAAGCAATAAAAGCCTTAGTCAGACAGACTGAGAGATTCTGCAGACAAAATTTGCACTTACGTCTGCCTTAGCAGTGATTTTTTTAACACCTTTTGCATATCGTGTTAAACTTTGGAGAAACTTCCTTATATAACAAGTACAAATGCACCAAAACCTGGCATCCTTTCCTGTTCCAGAAGAAATAATTACTGTCAGCAGAAACACTGCTCAATACTTCATTGGTATTTCTGTATAACCCTTTCCTGGATATATACGCATTTTTACGCATGTGCGACCAGTGTAGATCCAGATCAGCCGGCACATCCGTGCTGTCTGATCAGGATCTGCACTGGTCGCATTTTGGTCAGAAATAACCTAATGAATCAAAAAGCGAACAGTTTAGATCCTGATCAGACTGTTCGCCCTAGCAATAAAGGTGTATCTGTACAGGAAAGGGTTAAATGAAAATGAAAGTACTAAATAATAGTAAAAAATTCACTGTTGTACAGTTGGCAAAATGTTAGAAATTTAAACTTAAATTTCTACCAAATATGGCCCTGTTTTAGTAATTTAGCTGCGTTTAAATTGTATTAGGCTATGAAGTAATTACCAATATTTGTTGTTTTTCGATTACTTTACATTGATTTTCTCACCCAGACAGCTTCAAGGACATTTGGTGAAGGCAAACATAAATCACGCAGCCGTCTTGCAGACAATACTGACAGAGATATAAACATGTAATGAATTGCGTAATCATTAAACAAAATCTAAATTCCCAGAACTTGGAATTTTTTTTTTTTAATTTTAAGGGTTTTAATTTTCAATATATTTGTGGAATTCTTAAGACAGGAATTGTTTAGGGCTATGGATCAAGATAGTCTTATGCATAAGGCTTAATTTCCTGCGTCAAGATTTGAATTTGAAATTTTGTCAAGAAGCATTGTGCAAGGTAAACCCTTTCCTCCATAATTATATACACATTTTTAGGCATGTGCAACCAGTGTAGATCCAGATTAGCCAACACATCCTTGCCATCTGATCAGGATCTGCACTGGTCACATTTTGGTCAGAAATAACGTAACAAATCATAAAGCGAACAGTGCAGATCCTGATCAAACGGCTGATAGGATCTACACTGTTCGCCCATACAATCAAGGTGTGTCTATGGAAGAAAGGGTTAATTCACTAAGGGAGAAATGTTTAGATAATACTGGATGACTTCTTTACTATCTGATTTTTATTAATCCTTTATTCATATTTTTTTTTTTTTTTTTTTTTTGCAAAGAGTGTAGATCCTGTGCCCAAGGTTATAAAACTGAGCATGGAAACCAGTCTCAAATCTCAAGCATCTGATTGGCTGAAATGGCGACCAGTCGCCATTTCGGCCAATCAGATGCTTGAGATTTGAGACTGGTTTCCAAACTCAGCTTTATAACCTTGGAGCCAGATCAGCTGGCTCATCTGATTATGATGATCTACACTTTGCTTTCATATTCATAAGGTTATTTCTGTCCAAGAAGATACCAGTGTAGATCACAATCAGACACCATAAAAATTCTAGCAGAACCTGATCTACACTGTTCACCCACATGATAAAAGGCATATCTGTGGCATAAGGGTTGAGGACACCACTCAATTTAAATTGTGAACTCTAATTTTTGGGGTATTAATATTTGTAAATCTGTAAACTTAAGATTATTGTACATTCAAGTCCAGGAACTCTGTAATGAATTACTCATTCTGCAATAAGTTGTATTTTTAGAAATCCACCAACAGCCCCGTGAAACAGTTCTTTGAGAAAAAACTATAAGTTCTAGGGGTAATTTCCCTTTAGATCTTCAAAATTAAATTTTAACACAACTCTTACATGTTTAACTTATTTAAATGTAATTCTTCCTATGCCACCATGGTTTTGTGTTAAATGTCATACAAAGCCTTAGGGAAGCCATCTTCTCAATGAAGACACAGATTTTATATAAAAACAAAACAAATGTCATGGAGGTGATCAACTATTCAGGCTATGGTAGGCAAATCAATCACATGAAACAATGCATGAAAATTCTATGCATTCGAGAAACAGCTAAGTTATTTTTTTAATTAGGAGAAATATTAATTCATATTGTAACAGCTGGTTCTTTTATTTCTTTTAAAGAACTTTCAATTATGAAGAGAGAAATCAACACTTTTATTCTTTTATATCTATTTATGCAACCAGGAAATTCAAGCTCAAAAAACTTTTACAAATATCTCATATTGTATTAACTTGTTAGACAAAACGATCTAACATATTGTTGTCAGATAACTCAAGGGGACATTTAAATTAGTGTTTACAGGGAATGGTTAGAGGGAGACATGGGAGAAATTTCCTAAACTTCTCCCTCTACTGAGCTAAGGCAGCGGCAGTCCAGTGGTAGAGCGCTCACTTAGGGATCGAGAGGTCCCCGGTTCGAGCCCCAGTCTGGACGCTAATTTCCTTAAGCAAGAAATTAAGCCTTTATTTCTTCTCTCCACCCAGGTTTATAAATGGGTACCGGTCAGGAATATAAGCCAATGTTCCGTGGCTGCCTGTAACTGTTAGCGGACGACATATTCCGGGGGGGGGGGTGGGGGAGGGGGGGGGGGGGGGGGGGGGGGGGGGTCAATGTGAAAGTCGGTTGAATACGTTCAGTAATTACAGACTATAAACCTATAAACCCATACATTTACCTTTCTCTATACGTTTCATATACAAAACTGGAAATTCCAAAACTTCTCCCTAAAATTGGAAAAACTTCTTCCTGTTCTCACAGCTTATCCAATCCCTGGTTTATGTTGCTTATTTTTTGTGTTTGGATGTAAAAAGAATGTAATGGAATGATTTAGATCTAGCTATTTTTCAATACTGTTTTAACTGTTATTAACGTATACATTAATAACATTGATATATGCAAGGTTTAATAGAGCTACATTTTGTCATTAGAGAGAATCTGATAGCCTTCTTACCAATGACAGAGCAATGATGATTGAAGGAGGCCCTTAAATGACAGGGGTTTCATGGATTAGGCTAGATGATATGAAGTTTGAAGAAACAAGCCTCGTAAAATAGTTTTGTTAATTCTTTAACCCTTTCCTCCATAAATATGCCTTTTTACACATGTACGACCAATGTAGATCCAGATCAGCCAGCACATCCGATTAGGATCTGCACTGGTCGCATTTTGGTCAGAACCTTACAAATCAAAAAGCGAGCAGTGCAGATCCTGATCAGATGGCACAGATGCAAGGTGTATCTACGGAGGAAAGCCTTAAGTATAATCTTACCTGGACATTCCATCCCGCCGCCTTTTGCTCTGTTGGCAAATGCAGCACTGTAAGAGCGACAATCTATAATAAGCATCTTCTTTGGTTCTTGATTGTCGTCGGAATCCATGGTGCCCGAATCTGTAAAATATTCAGTTAAATCTTACTCCATGGCTTTTATTCCAAGGGCGACTAGTGAACTTTACTTATGAAATTGTTTGAATTTCATTTAAATTTATTTTCAAGGGTCACATGATTATTAACTTCATAATTAAAATAGAACAGACACAACATCGTTAATAACACTTTGTAGCACCTAGACTTGACTGAATTCTAGCTTATCTTGGCCATTTTGACCTTTTAAACATGCAAAATTTGAACCTTTTTACAAATTCTCCAGCATCGAAATGACCCCAAGTTCAGAAAATTTTGGTGTGGTTATAAATGCAAAATTGCAAATTTGCTTGCATTAATATGCAATAATCTGCATCTGCTGAAATCACTGCAAACATACACAGTACTGGTTTATCAACCAGGTTGCTATCAATGCATAAAGCCGAACACAGGGCTTTTCATCAGAAAATTGGGAAGATGGCCTGCCCTGGCATTTCAAATTGGAAAATTTATTACAATAATTGTTGATTTGGGGAAAACAAAATTCATTGAATTCATTGGGTACTAGTTTATAAATCTGAATAGCAATAAGTATTTTCAACTTATATGCAATGTTTCAAGCACTTTTTTTTTTTCAGACTTCAATTTCAAACTCCCTTTAGAGGAGTTAAGACTTTTTTTAGCATCTAACCTAGTCTTTTGAGGAGACTCTCTGCCACATTTGGGAAAATACTATAATATGTTTGGATTGAGAAGAGGCCTTATATCAGCCTATGTTATATAAGGATGAAAAGCCCTGAAACAAAATAGATAATACAACATTCAGACCTCAGCATTTATTATGTTTACATTCAAATTATTACCCTCTGAACTTATATCACTGCCACTACCATCTTCCTTCACTCGCCCATTATTTCTTGTTCCTGGATTCTCGAAGCACGCCACTGGTATTGAGTTAAGCAGATTCTCATCATCTGTGTTACGCCATCCGAAGAAGCCCATTTCCGGCTGACTGCAACGAACCAATACTGCACCATTCCTACGATTTCTGAAAGATAAAAAATATAATGATATACCATTCAGTGTTGTAGACTCAAATTTCCCTATAATAATGTAAAAGATTTTCACACAGCAATTGAATATAAACCCAAAACTATAAATATTTCATGCAGAGCGGAATTATTGCATATGCAACAATTGTACATCAAGATCAGCTGGTACATCCATGCAGTCTGATCAGGATCTACACTGTTCACTTTTATTCATAAGCTCATTTCTAACTGAAAAGCTAATAGTGTTGATCCAGATCAAAAAGCACAGACATGCTGGCTGATCTGGATCTAAGTTTGTCAACCACATAATTAAAAGGCATATCAACTTAGTCTTGGGGTTTAATATCATTCTAATACATGTGTACTATCATTTTCCAATAAAAACTGGACCAAACTAAGCAAGTTATTATATGTCATTTCAGATGCCACATTCTTGAATTAATTTGTGAGACAAAATATTCATCATATGTAATATTAGATAATTACTGAATATAAATTAATTATTTGTTTGCTTGTATAGCTTTGAATGCCAATTTTTATCAGTTTTTGGTTTAGTCTAGACAAAGTTGTGGAAGCTTTCTCAAAATGACACACAAGGATGCATGATTGTTAACCGCACTTTGTAACACATGGCCTCAACCGAATTCTATCTTATCTTGAAAACACATGTAAAAATTGTCCAAAGGGCAATGCTGAACAGTCCCAATTGTTGATTATTGCATAGTTTACATTAACCTGTTACTAAATAGTTATTTACACCTTTATTGCATGGACAAAGTGTATCTTCAGTTCGCTTTTTGATCCATAAGCTTATTTTCTGACCAAATAAAAACATTGTAGATCATGATCAGATGGCCTGAATGTGCCAGCTGATCTGGATCTACACTTGTTGAACATGCCTTAACCCTTTCCTCCATATATATGCATTTTTATGCATGTGCGACCAGTGTAGATCCAGATCAGCCTGCGATCTTTGCCATCTGATCAGGATCTGCACTGGTCGTATTATGGTCAGAAATAAAGGGAAGAATCAATAAGGGAACAGTTTAGATTCTGATCAGACGACACGGATGTGCTGGCTGATCTGAATCTAAACTGTTCGTCAATGCAATAAAGGTGTATCTATGGAGGAAAGGGTTAAATGCATATATCTATTTATAAAGTAAACGGTTAAATGAACTAGCTGCTTTATGATGAATTATATTCATAGCAAGATAGAGGTTATGCCAACAGCTGGCATATCATCACACTAGTGCAAGAACTGCATATCTCCTTCTTAATTTAATGGTTCTCACATCGTTTGTGCACTGTGGTTCCTATATATGGTACATTAATAAGGCTTTTATTGCTTGAAATGTGCTCAATCTGTTACATGACATTTGTTTGGAATCTATATGGTATTTATTTCAAGGATATCACTAAGCATTACATCACCTTATATTTACACTTCAACTTCGTCCTCTACAATGAAGTCTTATTCATTTATGGAATCATAATTTCCAATGGTAAACAATGTGACATAATACTTTAAAAGGCGTGGCTATAGTAGAACCGTTCACAATTATTGGACGTTGCACAATGTTTTTACGTGTGACGTCGCCGTGCACGCACGTTTTTCCACGAGTTGCTGCAAAAAAGCGTGCCGTCATTCACTTTGTCGTCAACCTAGCTGTTCCAACAGCCATTGGAAAAGGCCGTTATATCACAAATTCTTCTTGTTATTTCTGTATTAATGAGATTTTTTATGAGTGTAAATATAAGGATTGAATCGATATTCTATGATTTCCATTTGGGTATGAAAAACAGTTGGATTGTTTAAAGAACGCGTGAAGCCCTTCGGGCTTCACACACTTTAAACAACCCAAATGTTTTCCATACCCAAATGGAGATCATCGAATATCGATTCAATCCTTAACTACATGCATACAACTTTTATCATGATGTGCTACAAAATAGGCGTCCTTGTAGTCTGATCACAGTCTACACTCGTTGCTTTTAGATTCATTAGTCATTAGGTTATTTCTGACCAAAAGCTGACCGGTATAGATCCTGATCACACTACATGCAGACTAATCAGATTTTAAACTCCGATAAATGCCTTATAGATGGAATAAAGGAGAAATTATCATGCACTATAACATGCCTGGGTAGTGATACTGTTGCAGAAACTTAAGAAACATTGGCATCCTAGACTTCAATGAAAATAGGATTTAAAAGAAATCAAAAGAAATCCCTTATTTTTAGGTGCACTTAACTCCTATTTACACAGCCAATAGAAGTTTATTAACTTAAATCCATGTGTTGATGTTTTATCACATTGTGCGAACAGTGCAGATCCAGATCACCTGGCACATCTGTGCCTTCAGAAATAACCTACTGAATCAAAAAGCCAACAGTGTCAGGGCACTTGTTTGCCTGTTTTTAGGGCCGAATATGGGCCCCATTCCCCTGTCAAAATAGTATGTTTTTTTCCCCCATTTCAGAAAAAAATTCCCCTAAAAAATCCAAAAATATATAAAATTGAAAAAATTAATTAAAAAGTAACTCAATTGTTTTATTTGTAAGTCTACAGTCACAAAATATGCTAGATATTATAATATGAGGTAGAAAACAATTTTATGAGTGTGTCTGACCCTTTAGTCAAAACATGTGTATATGAATTAAAATTCCCTTTTTCGTCTTAAAATGATGCGAAATTCCCCTTCCTCTTCCTACGGGTATGGGTACCTGTCCCCGAAAGTTGTCTAGTGCCCTGAGTGTAGTTCCTGATCAGACGGCACAGACAGGCTTGCTGATCTGGATCTACAATATTCACTCACGCCATAAAGGCATAAGTACGGAGGAAAGGGTTAATCCAAACACATGCTGATCAGGGCCACACTGGTCACAATGAAGACAAATGCCCTGCTTAGTGTTAAAATATCACTGAGAATCTATAAATTACCTCCATACAACTGAAGGAAATCTCTGAAGGGCACGGAATCCCGCCACTTTTCTCAAGTTGTCATCTGTCACTGACTTTGGCACCAGATGTTCAGTTGGATAGGAGGAACACAGACTGAAAAAAAAAACATCCAGAATTTATAATGACCAACACGAAGTTAACCTTTAACAGCTTTTATTCCATTTAACCCTTTCTTCCATGTATACACATTTTTACTCATGTTCAATCAGTGTAGATCCAGATCAGCCAGCATATTCCTGCCATCTGATCAGGATGATCAGGATCTGCACTGGTAACATTTTGGTCAGAAATTACCTAACAAATCAAGAAGCAAACAGTTTGATTGGACAGCAGGAGGTCAGCTAGGAAGTCTTTTTGTGGTTATTGGTAAAACAAACATTTTCTTGGGATTTAATTTCTTGATTTTCAATTATTTTCATCAACATTTACCTACAACTTCATATAATTTGGTGGTTTTAAATCTGTGGATCAACCCTTGAACCATTTAAATATGATTGTATTCACAGCACTTTCATATTGTTCAATATAATTATGGGGTAAGGCAGTAAATGTATATATAGATTTTTTGCTGCTAACCCTTTACTACAAGAGGGATACATTTCACAACTTGTGTGTGACCAGGGAATAAAACTAGATTATCCTGCACATTTGTGCAGTCTGATCAGTGCCAAAGGTTATAAAACTGAGCATGGAAACCAGTCTCAAATCTCAAGCATCTGATTGGCTGAAATGACAACAGTCGCCATTTCAGCCAATCAGATGCTTGAGATTTGAAACTGGTTTCTAAACTCAGTTTTATAACCTTCATCCCATAATCCTACACTGTTTGCTGATTTGTCAGAAATAACCTAATAAATCAAGACATGGGGTGAATTAAATTTTAATGCTAATGCATAAATAATGTATTATTCTTTTCAAGTAATTCAATGTAATGATTCACACAACATATCTAGTGCAATTTAAATGCTAATTTAATGCATTACACATATCAAAATGCTGTTAATGCATTGCATTTTTTTGGCATTATTTGGATTTTTTACATGTGTGCAACCAGTGTAGATCCAGATGAGCCTGCACATCCTTCCTGTCTGATCAGGATCTGCACTGGTCACATTTTGGTCAAAAATAACCTAATGAATAAAAAAGCAAACAGTTTTTCTGATCAGACTTTGTTGGATTTGCCAGCTGATCTGGATCTAAACTGTTCGCCCTCGCAATAAAGGTGTATCTATGGATGAAAGGGTTACGGTAAGTGCAATATAAACTTTTTCAGACAGCAGAATAATGTTTTGTAATGTAAACTTGTGTACGGTATTTTGTGGAACCAAAATGCTTTTATATAAACATTGACAGTTAACTAATTTGTACTAATGCTTAATTTAAATTTGCATTGCTTTTTAGTATAGTGCTAATTAAGTAAATTACTGTTATAAAATACAGTAATTCTAATGCTCATTAAGTGCAATTGAATTGGGCAAATATTGCTAATTTAATCCCATTACTTTTAAGTTATTTACCCCAAAATCTGAATACATCTGTAATAGCTATTGTAGATCCTTATGTCTGCATAGCTGCACATAATTAATAAAGAAGTGGTATCCTGCGAATACTGAGCATTTTAATAAAGAAATGCTATTTGAAAATGGTGCAACTGAATTTATAAACCATAGATTTCTACAAGACTGCCTCACCCAAAGGTCTTGTTTATTTCAGTGTATCGCCATGCTGTCTTCAAGTCAAACTCCATTCTCTCTGCCTCCCTCGTGAAGCTGTAAACACTACCTCGCTCTGAAAATAAACAAATATTTAAATTAACATGATTAAACTGCAATTAGGAAATAATAAATAGCTTCCAGTGATATATTGCAGGATTTATCATTGGGCAGAGTTCAGAAAGTGATATATTGCAGGATTTATTGTTGGACAGAGTTCAGATAGTGATATATTGCAGGATTTATCATTGGACAGAGTTCAGATAGTGATATATTGCAGGATTTATCATTGGGCAGAGTTCAGAAAGTGATATATTGCAGGATTTATTGTTGAACAGAGTTCAGATAGTGATATATTGCAGGATTTATCATTGGGCAGAGTTCAGATAGTGATATATTGCAGGATTTATCATTGGGCAGAGTTCAGAAAGTGATATATTGCAGGATTTATTGTTGGACAGAGTTCAGAAAGTGATATATTGCAGGATTTATCATTGGGCAGAGTTCAGATAGTGATATATTGCAGGATTTATCATTGGGCAGAGTTCAGAAAGTGATATATTGCAGGATTTATCATTGGGCAGAGTTCAGATAGTGATATATTGCAGGATTTATTGTTGGACAGAGTTAGTTCAGATGCAGAATGACAATCATGATGGGCATAGCACCCAGTCGTAGATATCTATGCATCTGAATGATATTCCATGATAAAACCTGCAATATTTGCAGGATAATTATATCATCAGAAGCTATCATAGATTTCAATTCTAACACAAATATACTTTATTATGAGAGCTTTGAATATAACAGTGCATAAACTCTTTAAGTAGTTCATCAAAGCGTTTTATACATCAAAAACAAAGTGGTTTATACACCAAAAATGACCTGTAGCATCAGAAAAAGAAAAGCAACGATATAGCAGTGATACATCAATGACTTCATCAACATCACTTCAATGCATTGCCTATACAGACTGGGCTGTTGTGTTAGAAAAGCATTAACAGAAAACTTTTTAAAAATAACTGACCCTAGAGATATTTTTCACTGGAAAACTACATGATATATGATCATTAATACATTTTTCTTAATCATTTCCTCCGTATTTACAAGCCTTTATGGAATGGGCGAACAGTCTGTGCTGTCTGATCAGGATCTGCACTGTTCTCTTTTTGATTCGTTAGGTTATTTCTGACCAAAATGCATCCAGTGTAGATCCTGATCAGATGGCACAGATGTGCCAGCTGATCTGGATCTAAACTGTTTGCCCATGCAATAAAAGTCTTTCTTTGGAGGAAAGGGTTTATCCTTTTACAACATGGGATGGCTGTTATCTCCTGGGCAACAGAGTAGGGCTGAAGGTTATAAAGCTGAGATTGGAAACCAGTCTCAAATCTCAAGCATCTGATTGGCTGAAATGGCGACCAGTCGCCATTTCAGCCAATCAGATGCTTGAGATTTGAGACTGGTTTCCATGCTCAGTTTTATAACCTTGGGCACTGGTAAACAGAGAAGATATCAGCCAGCATATTAATGCCATCTGATCAGAATCTACTCTGTTCACTTTTAGATTCATTAGCTTATATTATATATATGACCAAAAAGTCACCAGTGTAGATCCATATCAGAGTGCACAGATGTGTCAGCCAGTGGCGTAGCTACTATTAGGCCGTGTAGGCCTGAGCCTAAAAGTTGGACAAGAAAATGACGTTTTCAAAAGTCCCGAAAATACAATAAAAAAGAACGGTGTGGTATGGTAGCGGGTTCAAGCTGTTTTTGTCGAATCAAATATATCTTTGGCTTTGATTCGCTTCTGGGGAAAACGAATACTTTCTTTGCCTCATATAAATGCAGGCCTACGTTCCAATTCTCTGTGTTGTCACGCTTTATTTGCATTTTGCTATATTTAATCTCCTCTTGTTTACTGCTTCTTGGTGAGCTTTACACCCCATACCCCCTTACAAAGAGGCAACCACCGCTAGAATATCCTTGTATATGCCTACAACTTGAAAAAAGCTGGCTACGCCCCTGTCAGCTGATCTATATCTTCACTGGATGCACATGCAATAAACAAAAATATATAAGTACACCATGGCTGATTTCAAACCCTCTATATAATTTTACCATGTTTTTGTATGTCTTTTTTAAATCTCGAGTATGAATTTATTACTAGACAAAACAACCATTTGTGTTTTTATTTAATAGTCTCATTTAACCCTAAACTCCATGATTAGTTTGCACATGCAATCTGTGCAGGCTGATCCGGATCTACATTAGTAACACAGGAAACACCCAAATCATTGGAAAAAAAAGGATAAAGTCATAGATGTTTAAAGATTTCGTCAAAATTATTAATAGTCTGACCAGACTAGTTTCAGCCAAACATTAATGACTTTTGTGTTTGTTTTGAACCCAGACACCTTTTATTTTTATTTACCCAACTGATAAGTACAATGAAAATTTAATAAGATCAAATTTATTCACATGCCTTAGGAGAATTTAACAAGTGTCTGCACTGATATCGAAATTCACTCTGGACTTGACCGCAAGTCAACCTCTTTGTTAGCTAAAGCTAAGCCTAGTACTTTGAATTGTAGACTAATTAAAACACCATACAGGGCATTATGTCACTGAATAACGGACAGCGATATGTTAATATGTATTGATGACTATGTTTGAAATGTATTTAACATTGTCTATGGTCACCGTGAGGTAATGAGGTCAAATAAACATCTTGCCAACTTTACAAAATTATTACCAAAAGCAATTGAACTGATTGATTTGAGAAATAGGAGAGTAATTCTGAAGAGTCATACAATAAATATAAACTGGAATCCTGGTTGGTTGGGGTCTGTGACTCTGGAGCAAGGGATCCTGTTAGATAAACTTATAAATACCAATTAACAGATCCTTACAAAAAATTAGCAGACTTCAATTTTTTTTGCTGTAATTTAAACCCTTTACTATATTATTATACGCCTTCAAGCATGACCAGTGTAGATCTAGATCAGTTGGAACATCTGTGCCCTCTAATCTGGATCTACAATGCTCACATTTGGGACAGAAATAACCTAATGAATCTAAAGGCAAACAGATCTCGATCAGACAGGATGAATATGCCGGCTGATCTGGATCTACACAGTTCGCCCAGGCAATTCATGTGTTATCTGTAGAGTAAGTTCGGTTTAATGTCTATGTCTTGTACTAATCTTCAGATTTGCTATCTGGCATTGTTCATCTTGTTTTTATTTGATCCGATTGTCAATTATTGATAAACTTTACAAGTACTGTTGCAGCTATTACAAAGCATTTCTTGCTTCTGGCAGTTGGAACAACAAAACCCAATCAATTAACAAGATAAAACTAAATTTTCCAGAGTGAAGAAAAATGTCTATATGTGTTGTTGTTGTTTTTTAGCACTTTACAGTACATTGTATGGCAATTAAAGAAAGACGCTATTTTTGTCTTTAAAAATTATTTCACACGCATCAGATCAAATTCAAGATATACAAAAATAGCCTTCGGCTATTGTCTTGTTCAAATAATGATTTTATTATCATCACAAGATCAAATGAGCTGTCAGAAAAATCTGTTCATTGTTCCAAAATTACGTGCAGTCACCATGAATGAGAGACAATGTTGATATTATTGACATAACTGTGTATTTAATTAAATTTGCGACTGTGACTGAATACTAGATGGGTGTTTGCAACAAATGTGTATATATTATAGAGTGTGGGGTTAAATTGATATTTATTATTTCTTACCCAGCATTCTGTTATAATATTTCATTTATAGATCACTCGTGTAAAATCCTTTGAATTCTTTGCCTATTGCCCACAATTTGCCTCATTTTGTGAAACTGTGACAGTTCTATTTAACAACTTAAGTTTTAGAGCAAGTTCCAGTCAATAACATGTTACTATATAAGCTGGCATGTTGGACAGACAGACTCGTTTATGTAACCAACTGAATAATCCCAGATGCCCCACTTCCGTCATCACTGATTTCCCAGCAAACTCAAGTTTTACAGCAGGTTCCAGTCATTCTACAATGTATTTAATAGCTGGTCCCCACGCCTAGCATATCAAATAATCCCCAATCCCCCACTCCTATCACCACTCGCTTCCAAGCAAACAACATTTCAGAGAAAAAAAGTTAATTACTGAAATTAGTATTTTTTCTCAAGTAAAAAACATAAATTATTGTCTATTTTGAGTGTAACCGTCACCATTGGAGTTATCCCTAATACAGGTTCCATTGTATGTGATGCCCAGTAAATAAATCCCAATAGAATATTTCCCACATATCACTGGTAATACCAAGTACATATGGTAACAGGATAGAGGAGGAAAAAGAACAATATTCAATTTCTGGCAGTATATATGACAGATAATTGTGAAGCTGTCCATGTTGGAACAAGAGCCCAAACAAAATAAAAGGCCAAAAAGGAATGTGCAATTCTGCCAGTTGTTAATACCAATATTAACTTGTATGCAAATACAAGTCATTAAATTGTTTAACCCTTTATGGACCATGCGATACAACTGTTATGAGCAAACAGTGCCAATCCAGATCAGCTGGCTTATTTGTGCTGTCTGATCAGGATCATAATTATAGTTATACTGTTCAATTTTAGATTCATTAGGTTATTTCTGAACAACAAGTGACCATTGTAGATCCAGATCAGATGGCACGAGCGTGTTTCTACACTGGTCATATAATTATGAGAAACCCATAATCATGGCCATATGGTGTAAACTGTTAATTATTGTTGTGTACATTAGATTAACCACTAAAAGCATTAATAAAATGTAAAATGTGTATTTAATGAATTTTTACTATACAAACCTGGCTGTACTTACGGGTAGTAGTAAAAACAACAATAAAATTAAAATCTAATACTGAATTTAAATGTCTAATGCAGGGAATTACCAAGTTTTTCTTGTGAGAACAATACTGACTGTGTCCTATTTCATGTAATTAAATATCTACTGCTAATGACAATAGCATCAAATATCTCAAAGTATGCTTGGTTTAAATATTGCACAAATAGTTGGAATTCTAAAGAAGCTCTTTCCACTCCCTAATTCTTCTCTTCCTCTCCTTCCGTAACAATGCCCCACCCATTCTCTACCCTCCACTCTATCTCCTTCTGCTCCCCTTCCCCCCCCCCCCCACCCTCTGTCTGAATCATTTCCCGATGAAATATTTAATATGGTCCCCAATTTAAATAGTATTAAAAAGCAATACTTTAACAAATTCTGATGAGATACATATATAACAATCCAAAAATGTGTTTTAAAATCAGACATTTAACAAGATAATGATTCATACACCACGAGGTATTTAATCATTTGCTAAATATCAAACCGTTTGCTTTGTAATTAAATCTGCAAATTGACGCTCATAATTATACATTCAGTTTTGTTTACCTGTATTGTGATCACCAAATTACAGTTTATGTAAACCTTTACTCCAAGGGATATGAATGTTATCCGATGTGAAAACAGTCAAGATCCAGATCGGCCAGCACAACCAAGTCATCAGTACTGGATCTACACTATTTGCTTTTTATTTATTAGAATATTTCTGACCAAGAAGCTAACAGTGTATCCTAATCAGATGGCATGGATGTGCCAGATGATATGAATCTTCATTTCTGCCACATGCAATTAACATGTATATTATCAAGTCAATGTAAATGTTCTACAGGGCCCCAAAAATATGCTGGGATGTTCTAAAGGACCCCAAAATATGCTAAGATAATTGTTTTTCTTCCTTAAAACAAAGCAGTAAAGCAAATTGATGTTTAACTTGTTTTAAAAGTAACAAATTAGCATTTGAGGTCCCAACCTGTCTATAAACCTTATTGTAAACATATGTGACATAATGAGAGATCAAAGCGATTACAATGTTTATGTTTACCCCATTATACCTTAGATTAACCTATTAGACCTTATTATGTATGAATGTGGCATATCTGAGGTCACAGAGATTGTTAATATAGATAGTTTATGAGTATGCCAGTAAAAACTAATAGTACATAATTTTGTTATCTTAACCTTTTACTCCATATATACACATTTTACTGCATGTGACCAGTGTAGATCCAGATCAATGGGCACATCCAGGATCTGCAATGTTCACTGTTTGGTTAGAAATAACCTAATCAATCAAAAAGCAAACAGTGCAGGTCCTGATCAGATTGCACGGACCAAAGTTAGAAATATCCTTATGAATCTAAAAGCGAACAGTGCAGATCCTGAACATTAATATAGAAGAAAGTATTCAAGTGACTCTAATGACTGAAACCAGCGAAACTTCAAATAAATTGAGGGAAACATGGCCATTGTTTTTAACCCTTTCCTGCATAGATACACGTTTATTGTGAGAGGGCGAACAGTTTAGATCCAGAGCAGCCGGCATGGCCGTGCTATATGATAAGTATCTAAACTGTTCGCTTTTTTTTATTCATTAGGTTATTTCAGACCAAAATGCAACCAGTGCAGATCCTGATCAGACAGCAAGGATGTGCAATCTGATCTGGATCTACACTGGTCGCACACATGTAAACATGCGTACATATGGAGGAAAGGGTTAAATATCAGACTGGCGGAATTCAACTTCTCATTAATCATGATCCAGATCAGATGGCACATCCATGCTGTCTGATCAGGATCTACACTGGTCGCACACATGTAAACATGTGTACATATGGAGGAAAGGGTTAAATATCAGACTGGCCGAATTCAACTTCTCATTAATCATGATCCAGATCAGATGGCACATCCATGCTGTCTGATCAGGATCTACACTGGTGGCACACATGTTAACATGTGTACATATGGAGGAAAGGGTTAAATATCAGACTGGCGGAATTCAACTTCTCATTAATCATGATCCCCTTTACTCTGTACAACACTGACTGACAAGTTGTTTAGGACAATGAACAAGTTACCACATCTGACACTTAAATTTCCTTCAGGCAAAAGATGTGTAAAATACTACATTTACATTTTATATAAAAACATTAAAAAAAACACCTTAGGTCCACCATGTTTTTGCATGTGGTACATTTTTAGACACAGTAGTTATTTTTCAAAATTCAGTATGAATGAAAACTGTTTCTTGAAGCAATTCAGTAATTTCTGTGTAACTTTACAAATACTATTTCTGTACATCTTTGGTTTAAACAAAATGTATTTCTTTGACAATTATAGAACATATTATGCAAAATAACATTCACAAACAGGATTGAGAACAAACTTAACCCTTTATTCCATGTACATGTAATCGGCTTTTAAAGCAAGTGCAACCAGTGTAGATCCAAATCAGCTGGCACATCTTTGCTGTCTGACCTGAATCTGAACTAGCTGCATATTTGCCATAAATAACCTAATGAATCTTAAAGCAATCACTGCAGATCTTGATCAGATTGCAAATATGTGCTGGCTGATCTGAATCTACACTGTTTGACCACACCAAAAAGGCAAACAATTCATACGGAGAAAAGGGTTAAAATAACTTGTATAAGATATGCATAAGATAATAATATAGGTGACGAAGATGTGATAGTTTCACGCTGTGTTCAAACGGCGGACAGTAAGTCTACCGCTGTGATAATGACATATAAATGATATAACAGTACTGTCGGCAAAAAGTGCAACCATTCATTTTGGTACTCTAATACCTTCAATTTAGTAGTTTATTGTTCAGCTAAGATTAGATGGGAGTTCAGTATGAAACATGTGTCACTTTGTATACTTTGCTAAAATAGCTAAAATCTGAGATCTAATGGGGGTTTAACTCCCTGCTGTTGTATTAACTTAATTAAGTATTGAAACATTGCTAAAGAAAATATATATGAAGAAATGACAAGTAAAAGCAGAAGTTTGAAAAACTAACCTCAAGGGATAAAGAACAATAGGGTAAACTTTGAAGATGATTCTTCTTTTTTCTGTGTTTTATGCTTTCCCCAGGAGACATCGTTACACAATCCCCTAATGCCACATTTGATACCTCATGCACAGTGCACAGTGTAACTGTGGCGGATTTTAATTGTTTTTGATCAACACCTTCCCATAATATTGCAAATAATGTCACCTTGAGTTTCTTTATTCCCCCAAGTAAATGTTTTTAATTCATTGCAAATAATGTCACCCGAGTTTCTTTATTCCCTGAGCATATGTTTTTGATTAATTGCAAATAATGTCACCCTGTGTTTCTTTATTCCCTGATTATATGTTTTTGAATCACTGCAAATAATATCACCTCGAGTTTCTTTATTTCCCGAGTATATGTTTTTGATTCATTGCAAATAATGTCACCTTGAGTTTCTTTATTCCCTGAGTATGATTATGTTTTTGAATGATTGCAAATAATGTCACCTTGAGTTTCTCTATTCCCTGAGTATATGTTTTTGATTCATTGCAAATAATGTCACCTTGAGTTTCTTTATTTCCTGAGTATATGTTTTTGATTCATTGCAAATCATGTCACTCTGAGTTTCTTTATTCCCTGAGTATATGTTTTTGAATGATTGCAAATCATGTCACCTTGAGTTTCTTTATTCCCTGAGTATATGTTTTTCATTCATTGCAAATAATGTCACCTTGAGTTTCTTTATCCCCTGAGTATATGTTTTTGAGTCATTGCAAATAATGCCCTCCTATGTTTCTTTATTCCCTGAGTATATGTTTTCCATTCATTGCAAATAATGTCACCCTGAGTTTGTTTATTCCCTGAGTATATGTTTTTCATTCATTGCAAATAATGTCACCCTGTGTTTCTTTATCCCATATGTTTTTCATTCATTGCAAATAATGTCACCCTGTGATTCTTTATATCCTGAGTATATGTTTTTCATTCATTGCAAATGATGTCACCCTGTGTTTCTCTATTCCCTGAGTTTATGTTTTTTCATTCATTGCAAATAATGTCACCCTGTGTTTCTTTATTCCCTGAGTATATATTTTTCATTCATTGCAAATAGTGTCACCCTGGCCTGTGTTTTTTATGCCCCAATTATTTATTTTTTTTATTAAAAATAATGTCACCCAGAGTTTTTTATACCCTGATAATATGTTTTTGATTCATTGCAAATAATGTCACCCTAATTTTCTCTTCTCTCCCTTGAGTATATGTTTTTGTGATTCAACATGTTTCTGTAACAACAGTCTCAGGTTCAGGGAAGTCAAGTGTCACCAGCATCTATTCTCGATCACAATGACACACAGGAAGACCCACTACTGAAGATAACACGTCATCAGACAGTATCACTTCTGTCATGAACACTGCTGTACTGTAGTTGTCCAACTATTGTTTAATAACAAACAACTTGTAAACAGGTCTATGGGAAAAGTCGGTCATATTTTCATCTTTAGCTTCTTGTATAGAAAATAACGTTTATTTTCAATTTCTACCATAGCAACAGTGCAAGTCCTTAAAGAGAAAAAAAAACTGAAAAACAAGAGGGCCATGATGGCCCTTATATCGCTCACCTGAGTACAAAAGTACTCTCAGCTTGTGGTTTCAGCCAAGAAGATTTTAAAAGTTTTTCCTATATCAGTCTATATAAAATAAAGTGAACCCTGGGGCAGGGCCAATTTTGACCCCAGGGAAATCATTTGAACAATCTTTGAAGATTTCCACAAGAGGGTGCTAAATGCCAAATATCTAAGCTCTAGGCCTTGTGGTTTCAGACAAGAAGATTTTTAAAAATTTTCCTATACAAGTCTATATAAAATGAAGTGACCCCTGGGGCGGGGCCAATTTGTAGAGTTTCACAAGAGGATGCTTAATGCCAAATATCTAAGCTCTAGGCCTTGTGGTTTCAGACAAGAAGATTTTAAAAGTTTTTCCTATACAAGTCTAGATATAAAATAAAGTGACCCCTGGGGCGGGGCCAATTTAGACCCCTGGGAAATAATTTGAACAATCTTTGTAGAGTTCCACTAGAGGATGCTAAATGCCATATATCTAAGCTCTAGGCCTTGTGGTTTCAGACAAGAAGATTTTTAAAGTTTTTCCTATACAAGTCTATATAAAATGAAGTGACCCCTGGGGCGGGGCCAATTTAGACCCCTGGGAAATAATTTGAACAATCTTTGTAGAGTTTCACAAGAGGATGCTTTATGCCAAATATCTAAGCTCTAGGCCTTGTGGTTTCAGACAAGAAGATTTTTAAAGTTTTTCCTATATAAGTCTATATCAAATGAAGTGACCCCTGGGGCGGGGCCACTTTAGACCCCAGGGAAATAATTTGAACAATCTTTGTAGAGTTTCACAAGAGGATGCTAAATGCCAAATATCTAAGCTCTAGGCCTTGTGGTTTCAGACAAGAAGATTTTTAAAGTGTTTCCTATATAAGTCTATGTCAAATGAAGTGACCCCTGGGGCGGGGCCAATTTAGACCCCTGGGAAATAATTTGAACAATCTTTGTAGAGTTCCACTTGAGGATGCTAAATGCCAAATATCTAAGCTCTAGGCCTTGTGGTTTCAGACAAGAAGATTTTTAAAGTTTTTCCTATATAAGTCTATGTAAAATGAAGTGACCCCTGGGGCGGGGCCAATTTTGACCCCAGAGAAATAATTTGAACAATCTTTGTAGAGTTCCACTAGAGGGTGCTAAATGCCAAATATCTAAGCTCTAGGCCTTGTGGTTTCAGACAAGAAGATTTTTAAAGTTTTTCCTATATAAGTCTATATAAAATGAAGTGACCCCTGGGGCGGGGCCAATTTTGACCCCAGGGAAATACTTTGAACAATCTTTGTAGAGTTCCACTAGAGGATGCTAAATGCCAAATATCTAAGCTCAAGGCCTTGTGGTTTCAGACAAGAAGATTTTTAAAGTTTTTCCTATATAAGTCTATGTAAAATGAAGTGACCCCTGGGGCGGGGCCAATTTTGACCCCAGGGAAATAATTTGAACAATCTTTGTAGAGCTCCACTAGAGGATGCTAAATGCCAAATATCTAAGCTCTAGGCCTTGTGGTTTCAGACAAGAAGATTTTTAAAGTTTTTCCTTTCGGTTGCCATGGCAACCAGAGTTCTGCATGGAATTGATTTCTTTGAACAACTTTGGAAGAGCTTCATGCAAGGAACATACGTGGCAAGTTTCATCAAAATTGGCCAAGCCGTTTCAGAGAAGAAGTCGATTGAAGCAATTGTTGACGACGCACGACGCACGACGGACGACGGACATCAGGCGGTCACAAAAGCTCACCTTGTCACTACGTGACAGGTGAGCTAAAAAGAAGCTATTTACCACCCAGTTCACTTTTCTAATAATATTGTTTAGTGTTCACTGATGTTTTTCTTGTATTGTGAAAAAAATGTTTTTTAACTATTGTATAAAAACTGCTCTATGCTTCCATATTTTAATATAATGACAGTCAATGTCACACTGAACAAGTTCAGTTTATCACCTTATTTTGTGTTTATTTTCCATCAAGAGAACGACAGCTAAAACAAGGGTAACTAGATTGTACATCTGAAGATTTAACTTGGGGTTTGCATCAGAACTCGGAAACAACTGACCGTTCTTAATCTTAACCCTTAATTTATCGATATACATGTTTTTCTCACTTGTGAAACCAAAGCAGAGCCAGATTTGCTGTGTAGTATAATCAGAATTTTAATGTTTCGTTTTAAGATTTATGTGAAACTGACCTAGATTGATTAAACACTGATGGGATATGAACACCTTGCACGATTTTTAGCATCCCGCAACCTCCTGAAATCTACCTTGTCAAACTCACCTAGAGGGCATAGTTGATAACAGCCAAGATCTGGTGTACAATGATCGCTTCCTGCGTTATGATCTATGCACCACGCATGAAAAGCGAACGCAAACGTCTCTTCAATCTTCTGACGTGGCATGATCATGGTCTGTAGACGCTTGAACCATTTCTGACAGGCTTCATTGGTTGAAAAGGCACATCTGAAATGGAAAATTAAACTTAACTACCAATATCCACATTGTTTAGTTTTACTCAACCGCATTCTTAAAATATTGTTAATGCAACTGTTAAAATATTGTTAACCCAACATAAAGTTTGTATAGAATCTACATGAACTAAAAGATAAACAAAGTAAAAGGTTTGCAAGAAAAAGAATCTTGCATGAGACATTCGGTAAAGATAGAAAAATCTGTCACCTCGGGTGAACTGTTTTGGCGGGAACTGGGCAGAGCCTCCTTCCCGCAAAACAGTTCCCCCTGGGTGACAGATTTTTCCATCTTCACCTCACACCCATGCAAGATACTTATAGTCACATTCCTTGATCAGCTTTGAAAGCTACCACCTGAAGTTTAATACATTTTGACAGATCTGTGAAAAATAAGTTAATTATTAATCTGGCACTGTAAAAATGGCCTTGGAACATCTTAACAACTTCAAAAGACAATGGTTCTCTTTCAAGTGACAGATCTGTTGAAGTGGGGATGGAACAGTTTTTATTCCAAGAGTGCTTTTGTTTTCTGTAAGTGGTATCACAGAGGCTTAACCTTATTAAGAGTTATTGTTCTGTTGATATTTTTTAAGAGGTCACAATACAGTGAAACCCCTCTATTAACCTTTTCCTCCATAAATAGGCATTTGTACACATGCGCGACCAGTGTTGATCCAGATCAGCAGGCAGATTCATGCCGTCTGAATAGGATCTGCACTGGTCACATTTTGGTCGGACATAACCTAATAAATAAAATAGCGAACAGTGCAGATCCTGATCAGACGGTACGGATGTGCCTGTTGATCTACATCTACACTGTTCGCCAATGCAATAAAGGTAAGTCTATGGAGGAAGGGTTAAGACTACCTCTGAGACTTGGCAAGTGATCTTAATAGTGAGGTGGACTTAATTCTGGGGTAGGATGTTGTAAAAAACTGTTAAAAGGGACAGTGAAATTATCATTTGGGAGGGCTTTATGAGGGGGTTTGGCTGTACTTTTATAAGATTTAGTCCTTTACTCCATATACCGGTATATGTGACTTACAGAGTGTGACCAGTGTAAAACCAGATCAGTTGGCACATCCATGCCATCTGATCTAGATCTATATTGCTTCTTGGTCAGAAATACTGTAACCTCATGAATCTAAAAGCAAACAGTGTAGATCCTGATGAGCAAGGACTTGTCAGCTGATCTGGATCTACACTGTTTTCTTTCTGATTTAACATCCGTATCAGTATATAGCAGTATAGCAGCATATGTAGTAGAGGTTTATATAAAATTATTTTTCAGGGTTTAAGCTTCTCTGCAGAAAGTTTCATGTTAACTTCTTAATAATGACCAATATAAAATATAATCAAAGACTTGGATAATGAAGATCACAAATATCACACGACACTGATTACCTGCATCAAAAAGTAAATGGAACCTTCTAATTACCTTCAGAAATATTATAAAGAAATACTGAAATGACTTTCACAAGCTATATATAGAAATTTCATCTATTTTCGGCAGCACAGACAGATATTTTAGCAACAAACCAATCAAATTTGACGGAGGGTGCAGCTTGGCTTTCTGATCTAGCAAACAATTATAGTAACATTATAACTGCCTCCAAGAAACGTCTGGGAACCGAAATCGATTAGGCTAATTTAATTTTTTTTATCACGTCCTTTCAAGAACATCTTTATTTAAGAGGCTTAAATGTATCCCTACAACAATGATGATAATTGCTTTCTCAAGAACTGTTTAACCCTAACATTACTCTACAGGATATGCCTTTTATCACACGGGCGACCAGGTAGATGTAGGTCAAGATCATCTGTACCAACTGATCTGGATCTATGCCATTTGATCCTTGGTCAGGAAGATCCAAGTGTAGATCCAGATAAGCAAGCACATGAATGCAAAATAGTTTTAATCGAAATTCAATGTTAATGTTCTCTCATATTCTCACTGAAGTTCATACACACCAGTAGCTGAAACTGTCTGAATAAGATGGTATTTGTTCCCTTCCAGACATTATTGTGACAGGGTTAAGGAATGATAGACTTTGTGCATCTGCTTCACTGAGACTGGATTAATGAAACATCAGTCAGCAAAACAATTTTCAAAGTCTAGGAAAAATACTGTCAGCAGCTGTTTATTACAGTTCTATTACTGTGGTCTTATTTAATTTCATGGGAAATGAATTTCATGCAAATCACATAAAAATATGATATTTTCACTTGGGCATATTCATCCAAACAACACGACAAAAGGCATATACATGACAAAAAGTGTTAAGATATCCAATAATTCAAAACATCATAAAGCTGCCGTGACAGGTCCAAAGTTCTCTAAGAACTGCCAGTAAGAAAGCTAAGGTTCTTATTTAATAGAATTTGTTTGGCATTTTATTATGATACCAGAAGTTAAGTTAACAGGCTATTTTGTTATAATTATGTCACATCAGTTTACAATGAAATTTAATCAAGATTTCATAAGGATGTAGATGACATCATATCCTTTTATCACTTACTGATCAAACTTCGACCCATTAAAAGAAATGTCTTGCAATGTGATAAAAGATGACAATATTCCCTGAACTGTACTGTACTTCAGTCAAACATTGATCAGCACATAAGGGAATCCATTTGATCCTTAAAATAGGATTTTGACCCTTGAAATTCCATGAAATGCTCATTTTTGACCTTTGAGAATTTAAACATAAGGATCAGATGTCATTATGATATATTAGGTAAAATTGTTTTAACCCTCAGAAAAAAGCATTGGTGCATTTTTTGACCCTTGACATTCAGGTGTATGTGAAACCCCTGCAATTTTTTCACATTTCTTTATGTTTTAACAATATATTAAAATTTGCATATTGTTGTCTGAATATTTCTATATATTTTAACAGATAAAAGCTGAAAATATGTCCCTATTCAAATGTTAATCAGTCAACTTAATGGTTTGGCCAGTGATTAATATGTTTTTTGACACTAAGTCTTATAATGTTTACAGTTTTGGAAAGAAATATCAATTCTCTCTTTAAGTTTTCCGTAAAGTCAAGGTTGGTAATGTTCCTTCAGTATACTTTTTTTAAGAATTCATGTTGTTTACCACTAACTCTAACTGCAAAATAAGTAATGCCATTCTGTGAATCTCTATGACGTCGAACTGACGTCAACTTCTGAAAGCAGAGCTTGACACAAATACAGTATCGAAGTGAATTTATGAATCATAGTATAATGTAGAAGAATTGCCCTTCTTTAAATTTAACTGAGTAGTAAACAGTATAGAATGTGATCTGACTGCTTAGATGGCTGGGCTTATCTGGGTCCACACTTGTTGCAAATGTGACCTAAGCTGTAAATAGAAGGCAATCCGACTCCCCGAATGCCAATACTATTCTGAGTCAATGCAGATCCTAACAGTGACAAGTTGTAATAAATGTTTCAAATGGTTAACACAGCTCACTTGCCTACAATCCACTACAAACATGTTTTCAACAATAAAAGTTGAGGGTAAACTGCAGTTGATGACATGTTTAGGATTTCCTTCACTGTATATTGTGGGTTTGAAATTATAGTTAAAAATGTATTTTACACACTGCTGATAACATCAACCTTATGTCAATGACCTAATGTACAATGTACTGTACAAACAAATTAGTGTGATATTTTACACAGATTGATTTAAGACTTCTTTTATGAAAATGTGAGATACGGTCATGTATAGCAAATGCAAGAACGATCAGAAATCAACAACAAAAGACCAATAATCTCTGTGCAAAGTATTTTTTTTTACATATTGTATAAATTCAGTATATTGTGTATTAAACATTATTTAATATGTCTGGGTTTTTTTTGAAAGCTTTTTTACAATAAAAAGGTAAAGTTCTTTGTTAACAAGAACTTAATAACTGAATAAATGAAACATACTTCCTAATAGATGATCGTAAGTAGTATTTTAGAATAATTTTCTTGACAAATAGTTGGTTTAAATATTTGTGTTTTTCCGGGTTCACACAGAGCACAAAGCAGCGAAATTTAACTCCACAAGGTATAACTTCACCAAGAAGACACTATAAGTCTTATAACATTGATTTACATAAAGTACATCAAGTCTTTAATTCAAAATACATGGGAAGAACAGATGCAAGATATACAGAAATGCGGTTTGTTTGGTGAAGTCTTTGGTACATGTAGTTACAACTTACATAATCAGGTGTTCCACTAACTGCTGAATCTGAAGGTCATTTTGATCATTTTTTATAAAAATTCTTTATATTGACAACCAAAATACCCCAAAATTAAGGAAAAAGTGACCCTTCAACTAAAATTATAGGGGAAAAATGAGGCTTTTTGAAAATATTTCTGCCCCAAAAGGAGGTTTTTGCAACCCTACTGAATCCCAGTTTGATCTGCCCTGATTGGGATCATTACCTTACAACAGTGGCATCCTTGCAGTAAGCGTGTAGATAGAAAATGTCCCTCATCTCAACAGCCTCTATCAATCCCAGCGGAACATTGATGAACGAATCTTTGTTCCGGATCAACAACCGGAAGTTTGAAACCGACACACTACCATCAGCTGTCCTACCGAGGTATTCTGGACTTTCCCCACTTAGGCATGGGAACGGTATGCGCAGGCTGTTGTCTTCCGAGATGAGCATTTTTTTCGGGAACACATCCGAACGCTTTATGTGCTCCATGCTTGTAGGTTCTTGATCAACAGCATTCTGAAACAGAAAAAAAACGAATCTTCTTACCACTGACACTGAACAATTTTTATTTCAATACCCCTTTTCAATTATTTTCTCTACAGTTCTAAATTCTCTAATCCATGCTTTTATCACATGAGCAACCAGAGCAGATCCAGAGGAGCAGATCTACAGTGTTTGCTTCTTGAGCAGATATTTACTTAATGGCTTTAAATATTTTGGGCTTCAATAGTCTCAACTACAGTACGCCTCAACACTGCATGCAATACACAGAAATAATTGAGCTGATGTGCAACTGGGTAGACTGTACCAGACACACCTTTTTAGCATTTATTTCACAAACAGTGTAGATACAGATCAGCTGGAACATCCATGCTGTCTGATCAGGATCTACACTGTTCGCTTTTTCATTCATTAAAGATGACAAAGATGTGCTGGCTGATCTGCATCTACACTGGTCACACATGTGTACAAATGCGTATATATGGAGCAAAGGGTTAATTCCAGATATATGTTCATTTTTATATATACATTTGAAGTCCCGGCCAAATATTCCATACATGTATGATGTGTGTTATATTGACATTTTCTAGAAGAAGCAGCTGTCACCAGTGTTTTAGGTCTTGTAATATTGCTAATAAATGTGAGTCATTACTTGCAAAAAAGTCAAATACAGCAAGTAATTCTAAAACCAGAATCAGCTAATGACACCAGTGCCCAAGGTTATAAAACTGAGCATGGAAACCAGTCTCAAATCTCAAGCATCTGATTGGCTGAAATGGCGAACAGTCGCCATTTCAGCACTGTTCACAATTTCAGCCAATCAGATGCTTGAGATTTGAGACTGGTTTCCAAACTCAGTTTTATAACCATCAGCCCAGTTGATTAACCCTTTACTCCATGGATACAACGTTATGGAGTTGGCAAACAGTGTAGATCCAGATAAGCCAGCACAAATATGCCGTCTGATCAGGATCTGCACTGTTCGCTTTTTTGATTTATTTGGCTATTTCTGACAAAAAAGTTTAAACAAACAGTGAATTATTATCTTGATCAAACAGCATAGATGTGTTGGCTGATCAGGATCTACTTTGTTTGCACATGCAATATAGGGAGTACAGGGTTAATATTTCTTGTGCATGAAGTTAAGATCCAGATCCAGATCTGTGCCCAAGGTTATAAAGCTGAGCATGGAAACCAGTCTCAAATCTCAAGCATCTGATTGGCTGAAATGGCGACTGGTCGCCAGTTCAGCCAATCAGATGCTTGAGATTTGAGACTGGTTTCCAATCTCAGTTTTATAACCTCCAGATCAGAAAGTGTTTCCATGCATGTTCGCAGTAAGATTCAATCGATTATATATTTCGAACAAAGATGCAAACAGTGTACATCTATAACCATTAATTAATGGAGTAAAAGGGTTAATAAAGCTCTGCACTCAAAAGAATAAAACTTCAACACTCGGGGCTCTCACTAGAGGGAGACTTGGGAGAAGTGGTCTCCCAAAAGTGACCAGACTTCTCCCTTCTTTGAGCTATGGGAGATCTGAAGTTATTTTGTATAGACTATATAGGGAAAGAATGCTGTTGACTGCAAACTTCTCCATAATTCAGCAAAATTATGATAAAACTTCTCCCTGATTTGCAAGTCTAGTGAGAGCCATGACACTTCCAAGTCATACTAAATTACAAAAATTTTAAAAGTTAGTTTCTAATCTCGGAGTATTAGTATTCCAGAAAACATATTTAATTTTGCCACTTTAGCTTATAAAAATAGATAATCCATGCTTTCACATTTTCTTCAATGACAAAAATTTTAAATGAACAATACCTTAACATCATCTAATTTCATTGATAAAAGCCATGTCCATCACATGTCCAATGTTATACATGTATTATTTTTGCTTTGAAATTTTTATTAGTTGGAAGTTTTAGGTACCTGTGTACAGTTTACATTAATATTTCCAGAAAATCCTGATGTTTGTCATTTTTTTATGGGGAAAATAATGAAAATCAACCATTTTTAGACACACAGAATCCTAAATTTCAAGAACGATCTAAAAACTTTCACCCATGAAATTATAAATAACAACATTTAAACTAGCCTATTTTCCATAAACCTTCTGAGATAAATAATTTGATGTTGCATAATAATATAAGACATCAAATGATTCCAGCTGACTAACTTTATACAAATGTTTAACATTGCAAAAAAAACAGTTACATTTTACAGTACATTAATTTTGGCTTGATGACAGAGTATCGCATTACAACTGCATTGTAACTGTCTGGGGTTAGCTACAAGAACGAAATACTAGCGTTTTAATTTTCAGTGCAATCAATTACAGCAGACCTTGTATGTAGAAAAATCAATTCAAGCATTCCATTGAAGTTCAAATCATTATTTTGCAATCATATCAAAATGTTTGTCAGTGAGTGCAGTTTTTTGTCAAGTAATTATACCGCATTTCTAGGAATTTTAACCCTTTACGACAAATAATAGAAATTTTATTGCATGTGTGAACAGTGTAGATCCAAATCAGCAGACTTCCCGAAAGTTGAAAAAAAGTGTCAGACATTTGGTCAGACAAGATGTGAAAAACTGTCTGACCGAAGCAAATTCTGTCAGACCGAAACATGTTAAAAAGATATAATAAAGTATTAGGAGTTCAAATTTGTGTCTGACATTCGGTCAGATAACATTAGAAAACATGTCTGACCGGCTGAAATTTTACCAGACAGGTCCTTCGGTCTGGCAACTTTCGGGAAGTCTGGATCAGCCGATCTGTGCCATCTGATCAGGATTTACACTTTCACTTACTGGTCGGAAATAACCTAATGATTCAAAAAGTGAAAGTTGCCAGACCGAAGGACCTGTCTGGTAAAATTTCAGCCGGTCAGACATGTTTTCTAATGTTATCTGACCGAATGTCAGACAAAAATTTGAACTCCTAATACTTATAACTTTTTAACATGTTTCGGTCTGACAGAATTTGTTTCGGTCAGACAGTTTTTCACAACTTGTCTGACCAAATGTCTGACACTTTTTTTCAACTTTCGGGAAGTCTGGTTGAACATGTAGATCCACCAGGGCTTTTCATCCTTATATAACAGAGGCCTATAAAAGGCCTTTTCCCAATCCAAAAAAATAGTATTTTTTCCCAACTGCGGCAGAAACTTTTCCCAAAATGCTAGATAAGAAATGTCCAAAAAATGGTTTAACTCCTTTGATGGGTGTTTGAAAACTGAAGTCTGATAAATGAAGTGCTTGAAAAATTACATTTAAGTTAAATGTACCTATTACTATTCAATTTTATGAACTAGAACCTATCTTTCAATAAATTTTGTTTTCCCAAATTAAACAAATATCGCACATTAATTTCCCAATTGGAAAGGCCTGGGCCTCTACCCAATTTACCGTCATTGTTCGATTATAAGCCGCACTCATGTATAAGCCGCACCGCCCCTCATACCACATGAAACAGATGAAAATGGCTTAATGCAATGTACAAGCAGCCAAACTTGTGTATTAGCCGCACCCCCAACTTTTTACCGCCGAATTCTGGGAAAAAAGTGCGGCTTATATTAAAACAATGACGGTACTGATGAAAAGCACAGTCCACTGCACAGAATGTGACAGCTGATCTGGATTTACGCTGTTTGCTCATAGGATAATAGCCGTTGCCCAAGGTTATAAAACTGAGCATGGAAACCAGTCTCAAATCTCAAGCATCTGATTGGCTGAAATGGCGACCAGTCGCCATTTCAGCCAATCAGATGCTTGAGATTTGAGACTGGTTTCCAAACTCAGTTTTATAACCTTCAACCCGTATCCCATGGCATTAAGGGTTTAATTGGTGGTAACCCACCACTTCACATGGCAGCGTAAAATTCATGTTGTGCAGACATAGTTATCACATGATAATAGAATTACATGATTAGTAAATTGCACCTGACTAAAAAAACTTAACTCATGTGATGTGCAAACTGTTATCTGAGCCAGGTAAAAAACTGCATGTCCTTTTTTTTTCTGTAACTCAGTGAGCTACTTTTGTATTATTTGTTTTCTGTGCTGCAGCTATTATAAAAAAAAAGTTTGCTGGGCTTTGGTTTCGCGTTCAAATTCTAGCCTGAAATATAAGAAAATTAAACTCGCATGATAAACTGATTAAATATACTGATATCATAATAATAAAGTGAAATCTGATGACAATTATAAATTATATAAAGTTTTTAATAAATTCCTTGAAATGCTCATAAAATTGCATAAGTAATTGGATTGCACATGGGAAATATTATTATTATTATTACTATTATTATTTTATAGTTTATTCGGTTTATTATTTATTTGCCATCAAAAAGAAAAGTTGTAAATTGATGCAACTGCACAGTCATCAGATCTGTGTCCAAGGTTATAAAGCTGAGATTGGAAACCAGTCTCAAATCTCAAGCATCTGATTGGCTGAAATGGCGACTGGTCGCCATTTTAGCCAATCAGATGCTTGAGATTTGAGACTGGTTTCCATGCTCAGTTTTATAACCTTGGAGCCTGGTTATTAAACATTCATGATATTATGAAATTTAAAGCATGATTTTGTAATTTGTTTTGCTGACAGATTGTTATTGTTAAAGAGGATCTTGTTTAACTATAAAAATAACTGTTAACTTACTAAGAAGTTGTTTTTTTGTATTTAGTGTAGTGAAATAAATAAAGATTTGTTGATTTATATATTTTTAGTCATTCTTGAGATAAATTTCATTTTGGAATGAAACACTCGATTGAAAAAATTATAATAATTATGGTCCTTATTTTAGCTAGCACTTTATAATTTATAAAAGAAGACTCTAATAATTAAAACATTTTAAAAAAAACCACGGATGACTACTGCACGTATTCTGTTTTAATTGTCAATCTCAGACCGGAACTACCCAGTGACAGGTGCGCGTTACAAAGGGAGGTAATTTATGACAGAATATTGAGATACATGTAACTCTGTATATCGGTAGGAGTCCTACTAGGATCCCATTGTTCTGACTCTCAGAAAATAGCATCAGTGCTACATTTTGACCCCCTGAAATTCAGGTATTAATTATTATGTGAAACCCCTGCACATGGTGAATTTGTTCATATATCTTTACGCTTTGACAATATATTAAAATTTGCATACCAAATATTTCTATATTTTGGACAGAAACAGGCTGAAAATATGTCCCCTACTCAAATGAAAATCAGTCAAGGTAATTGTCTGGCTAATGCTTTTGGTATTTTGGACACTTTATAAAACTGTCAGTTTTGGAAAGATATATCAATTCTCTCTTGTTTTCCCGTATCTTCAGGCTTGATATCGTTACTATTTTTATTATTTCATGTTGTTAACCACTAACCTACCAATGCAAAATAAGCAAAATAATAAATCTGTGAATAGATCTCTATGATGTCTGAATTAGAGGAGTTGACGTCAACTTTAGAAAGACATATTTTTGCCGGACACGGCACAAATACAGCATCAAGGTGAATTTATTTAGAAGAATGGCTTTTTTTTTTAAATTTAACTGAGAAGTGAACAGTATAGAACGTTATCAGACTGCTCAGATTTCCGGCTTATTTAAATCTACACAGCAAAATGTATCTGAATGAATTGATGAAGTAGAATGTAGTAGAATTGCCGTTTTTTAAATTTAATGTTATTCATGTTTGCATTGTTAATAACTATTGTTCTAGTAAAGATTATTGAACTAAATTCTAAGACATTGTTAAGGCATCGCCACACTCCTCCCAATCCTATTCATCGTTAAAATAAAAATAATCAAATCTCAGTAATGACAAAATGCCATTCAATGAAACTTTGCACAAATGAATGTTACTAATGTATCTTTATTTTGCATACAGTAAGACAAAATAGAAAAGTAAAGAAACAAAGCTAGACCTAAAAATTCCTTGAATTCTATTTACATAAATTCACAAAAACTAGGCGATGCAGAACATAACTTTAAATTCCCTAGTGAGCGCAATGATACTGACAAGAAAATGTTGTGTACTTTGTAAAAAACATTCAACTATTAAAAGAGAAATCAGTGATTGTCATCCGTTTACGCGACCAGGAAATTGAAGGTCAAACACACTTTTACTATTGTCTCATAAAGTTTACATACATGTAAGTAAATCATGAGGACACAATAAATTGTTGTCAGTATCATATTAGTACTCATGTGGGCATTTAAAATGATGTTTTGTGTTCTTTAGTTTTTGTGAATTTATGTAAATAGAAGTTGAGGGAATTTTTAGATCTCGCTATTTTTCTTTAATTTTCTAATATATCTTACCATCTGTAAAATAAAGATACATTAATAACATACACTTGTGCAAAGCTTCATTTAACAGCATTGTGCCGTTATTGAGATTTTGATAATTTTCTTTTTATCGATGAATAGAATTGGGAAGAGTGTGGCAGGCCCTTAACCTTGATATAGACAACCTTCCTGTGACTATAGTTTAATACTGTGGTGGATAATTTGGAAGTTTGGACTCCCAGCAATAAGGCTACACTCAGTGAGAGAAATTGTTTCATATTTCTAATTTTTTATAATTCCTGATTGACCTGTAGCATTTATTATATGCCCTATAAGTGATGTCTGAAGTAATAAGAAGATTTACAATTATTAAATAACATGAAATTTTATGAAAATAGGACACCACACTCCCCACAACTTTAACAGTATATTGTGACAAATGATACCACCTTCAATTTTATAGTTTTCGTATACCCTTGCATTATTCTTTAAATTTTAATATGATTCTGTATACAATTTAAATCTATTACCTGTTTCAGAGGATTTAAAAAAAAAAAACTTTTTTCATCAAGAAATTTTTTAAATTTTGCTGTAAGCAAGCTATGTACCAATGTTTACAAAATGTACATACAGGTAATGAGGTATATCCAAAAACACAGTACTACACGATATCCCATGACAATCCCAAAATGTAATACTTTCCTGTTTTACAAATCTGATCTCATTTTTTTGGCTATTCAGCACTTATTTAAAGCCTACAGTATTTCCAATTCATTGCAATGTTAAACCATACGATATTTTATGAATTATTAAATATCCTTTTGCGAAACAAGGTCAAAGAATTTCATGGCTTATTTCACAAGAATGTTTGAAGACAGTGTGTAACTCTGTATCTCGTAACCTTGAGTAACTTAACAGTCCACAATAACAATTACATTCATCAATGCTGTTACAGTCTTATAGAGTCCCTAGGTTTAGCCAATAAGTATGTGGTTTGTTATTCAATTAAAGTACTTGGACGACATAGCTGTTTTTGTGTATCGAGACCATTTACAACTTCAAAAGAGGTATCATTACCATTCATAAATTTTAAATTTATGCCTTCGTGTGCATTTTGGACAGGTTTTTCTGGATTTAGCAAATACCAAAAATAGAGCTAGATGTATGTACATCTGAATGAAAAATTTAATGTTTGCCCTATAATAAATATTCATTAATAATTTTCATTCACAGACTTTATGAATATGAAATGAATTTCAATAACTTATTATCTATTTTATTTTGGTCAGTGATAATGAAAAGCTAAAAATATGTTGGGATGAATAATTTAGTGTTATTTCATAATAGACCTTTTTCCTGAATTTTAAAATTTGCCCAAAACAAAAAAAAAGAAAATGTTAATGTGACTTATTTAAAAATGCCGTATTTTAAAGGATGGCCTTCTCGGTTTCAAACAATGTTATGGAAACAAGTGTGTATACGCTACCAGAAGTTCCTGCATCTTGCCCCCGTCTTTTTATCGTCAATGCCAGCCAGTCACGACAGAAACTTCTAAACACTTTGCATCAACTGTTTAGCCTTTAAATCTTTATCTGTCTTCTACCTCAAAGTCGTGGAGGGCTCTCTTCCGCCATTTTAACCTGTCAAAAACTTTCAAAATAGTAAATAGTTTGAATTCTATCAAATCCAAGATTTGTTTCCTTTAACCAAATTTAACTGATTTTATTCCTTTCTTAAAATTACCACTGTGAGTTTATTGCTTATCAAACAGAACATTTTAAAACTGTCACTTCATCACATTATTATAAAACGGAATTTCACATTAATTTGCGATCATTTCACAACATTACACTGGTAATTTATTAGTTTCCAGGAAGTCTATCATTGATATTCCAAAATCATTCTTGATTAAACTTCCTGAATCAGTCAGCTTATCTTGCAAATTGTTTTACCACAATTTCACACAATTATCTGTCAAAATCTTATCAACAAACTGCAAATAATGACAGTTTTGCTACTTGAAGTTTAGACGACCTTGGCTTTTTTAACATCCTGTCTGGAGATAAATCTATCATTGTCCGAAGTGCACGGCGAATTGTGCATCTATATGACAAAACGTAAGCTAGAATCACATATTTATTATATTTTCAAGTCTATGTTCACAAAGTATAACTGCTAAGTAAGTTATTTTCTTATCTGTGAGAGCCAATGACAGCTTGCCACAAATCCAATATCGAGTAGATTGTATATTACTTAACTATAACACCACTATATTATCGAGTCAATTTCGTTGCTTTGTAGCCTTAAACATGATATATAACGTCTCTCAAATAGGTTGAACAAGTAAATCTGTGTTGGAATCCGTTTTTTACATCTCAACAACAGCGACATCAAAGCCGAGCAGAATGGTACAACAATTCCAGATCCAGCAATTCGACGATATATGTTCGTTAAGACAAATCCAACGACGAAGGCCCGACAATAATTTCCCCACCTTCTCAGACAGACATATGCTGAAATCCTCTCACATGATTACGCACAAATAACCCTATATCCTGAAATTAATTTATCATTAGATGTTACCAGAAGTCTCCCAAAGTGTTTAATGTTGTTTTAGTGCTGAAAAGTTCAATAGCGAACTTAGTCTCCCCTTAAAATTCCAATTATCTGGAGAACATGGACTGCATTTGTTGAAGGTCCACCCTGATTCACATAGATATTAGATGTTGTGGCTTGATGAACAAACTCTGTCAATGTCCACACTTGTCCATTTATGCAACCAGGATGTCTCTGAAAATATAATAAAAACAGTTAAACAATGGTTAAACACTATTTAGGATGTTTTAAACAATAGTTTACATGCTTTAAATACCTTGAACAATATTATGACCATACAGTTTGTTTGTAGGTGTGTTACATCCTCATAATTTCTTTGAAGCCATCAACTTGTGCAGATTTCCCTAAAATATTACTTACCTTTTAAGTTTTTGTTGAGTTCCCCTTTAAAGGTAAAATCATGGTATTCCCCTCCCACCCCAGCCCTTAAAGCTTAAACAAGAAGCTTTACCTTAGTATCAAAGACAAAACCATTTTCTGTAGAAAGTTCTGTCTATTTATCAAGCAATACTTGCCCAAGGTTATAAAGCTGAGTTTGGAAACCAGTCTCAAATCTCAAGGATCTGATTGATGCTTGAGATTTGAGACTGGTTTCCAAACTCGGCTTTATAACCTTCAACCACTATGTACATACCATACAAGTCAACTGACAATTTTCAAATTCCAGTTACTTCATCTTTGTGCTTTCATAATTTGCACAAATATAAAGAAATTAATTGAAATGTTTGCTTTTATAAGACAATCTATTACATGTATATTAATGTATTCTTCATGTAATACAGAAAACAACACATTTCAAATCATTAATTTTCAACCAATTACTCAACAGCTTGTTTTATTTCTGGCAAACAGTTGCTTGATGCAATCCTCCATTTTCTATGTCCGACTTCAATTGTTTTTACCATAACTTCCCGACTATAGATGCAGAGGATAAACACTGAGGTTTAGCTAGTATTGTTAAGAACTAATCATTAGCAAGTGTTCAGAAATGCATCTAAAACTTTTACACCCTCTGTTTTGACTTAGACAAAATGAACCATGTAATAATTTAAAAACGTGTATTTTGAAGAAAATGAGCGTTCTAATCTGGATTATGTTATAATTGTTCAACTAAAATGCTTGATTTTAAGTGGATTTCAGTATGATCCAGTTTTTTGTTCAGGTAAGCAACGGCTGGTATATTCTATTATTATTCCAAAATTCACCTACTCCTGGTCATTAAAGAGACCTGGTTTCAGCAAAAAATAGTTCTAAATAGTGAACATTACTGAAAGGGTGTGCAGCCACCATTAAACCAATGGAAGCCCAGTAAATTGACTGGTTTTAGGATGCAATGTCTACGTAAGTACTGGTCACAACATTTAAGTGATACGCCAAAAAACCAGCCAATTTACCAGACTTCTGTTGGTTTAATGACCACTGCACACACATTTTCAGTAATATGAGTACTAAGTCAAAATTTTCAACTTCACTAAAGAGGTATTTTTCGCTGAGACCGGGTCCTTATGCTCCTGGTGTTAAGTGTCGCAACACTGTAATTACCGTTATCAGCACAAAAGACTAACGGCAAGCTATCCTAAAATATGACAAGGACAAGTCAAGTGTCACCCTGTCATGTCAGAACAACTTGACATTAAAGGAAACATATTCAATTTTGGGGCATCAATTTTGTGCTGCATCTGAAAATATCAAATGCGACTTATATTCATGGCAGGATGGTATGTACTCTATATACAAGGCTTAAATGAATGATGCAATACATGGTAAATGTTAAGATAAGAATGTCACGGGACTTTCGAAATGACCTTATCTTTATTGTAATGTTCACTATTACTCATCTTGCTTATTTGTTTACAAGGTTATATGTATTGACAATCATCCAAAAGTGGTAAGGCCTAAAGTAAGACATTATTACATTTATTTTCACTTTTTAGCATCCATGCTGTCTGATCAGGATCGACAGTCTGGGTTGAAGGTTATAAAGCTGAGTTTGGAAACCAGTCTCAAATCTCAAGCATCTGATTGGCTGAAATGGCGACTGGTCGCCATTTCAGCCAATCAGATGCTTGAGATTTGAGACTGGTTTCCATGCTCAGCTTTATAACCTTGGGTACAGATCTTGATCATAAGCACGGTTCACCCAAGAAATAAAGGCGTATATATGGATTAACCCTTTCCTGGATATATACACATTTTTACGCATGTGCGACCAGTGTAGATCCAGATCAGCTGGCACATCCGTGCCGTCTGATCAGGATCTGCACTGGTCGCATTTTGGTCAGAAATAACCTAATGAATCAAAAAGCGAACAGTTTAGATCCTGATCAGACGGCACGGATGTGCTGGCAATCTGGATCTAAACTGTTCGCCCTCGCAATAAAGGTGTACCTGTACAGGAAAGGGTTCAATTAAAGCATTAAATAAGGACACTATTTGCTTATATTTACACTTCAACTTCATTCTCTACAATGAAGTCTTATTCACCTAAGGAATCATAATTTCTAATGGTAAACAGTGTGACGTAATAGTTTGAAAGGCGTGGCTACAGAAGAATCGTTCACAGTTTATTGGACGTTGCACAATGTTTTGACCTGTGACGTTGCCGAGCATGCACGTTTTGCCACGAGTTGTTGCGAAAAAGCGTGCAGTCATTCACTTTGTCGTGAACATGGCTGTTCTAACAGCCATAAGAAAAAGCCGTTATATTACAAATTCTTCTAATAATTTCTGTATGAGAGTATAAATATGTGTAAATATAAGGATTGAATCGACATTTGATGTTTTTCATTTGGGTATGAAAAACAGTTGGATTGTTTAAAGTATGTGTGAAGCCCTCCGGGCTTCATGCACTTTAAACAACCCAACTGTTTTCCATACCCAAATGAAAAACATCAAATATCGATTCAATCCTTAATTAAATTCATAAGGTTTTCCTGACTAAGATGTGACTATTGCAGATTAAGATCAGATAGAACATGATTTGTATCTACAATGTTAAGCACACACATTTAAAAGTGAATATATGATGGACTTAAGGGTTAAATGAATGCACTGTGGCGCACAAAAATGTGAAGAATTTGGATTTTCAAGCTTGATGTCAGACGCAATTTAATTATTATTTATGTAAACAGCTGGTTATCAAATTACCGGTGTATAATTATATGCATTATACTGCATAATTTTGACCTTCATTCTGTGTTCTCATTAAGCTGTACTACATGTATACTCTCGGACAAAAGTCTTGTCAGATACAGGTTACCATAATCTTTGAAACGTGAGAAGGTTTATCACACAATCATGAATTTGGTATCGATGGCAAGAGGACATTAATATGCATACAATGAAAAAGAATTCTGGAATTATGAAAAAAAGAATTCTGGAATTTGAGCCAGTACTGCCGGTAGAGTGGTTTGTTGTTATTTGTAGACCGGACAAGACTTTTGTCCATTAGCACAGTTCTGTCAAGAAAACTATTATTTTTCAAGGTTTGTATAATATATGTGACAATTCAAGCTCTTGAGCTTATTTTCAAGGACTTTTCCAAGTCTCAAGGACTGCTTGGGAACCCTGAAATACACATAAACAGAACAATTTACAGTAACTGTTCCTTAACAACAAAATTTTATGATTGTTTAACCAATGAGTGTATAACCCTATCAGCAGCATGGATGTGCCAGCTGATCTCGATCTACAGTTAGCCCCAGCTATTAAGTCCTGAGTACGTATGGAATTACTGGAATAAAAGGTTAACATTCCCAAATTCATTTGGCATCGGTTTATATTCTTTAACCAGTGACAACTTCCTGAACATGAAAGCCATGAAAAAGGACATTTAGCCAAGAACCCGGTGCTCAGACAACAGGCAATATTCATGTTACTCAAAAGTGGTTCGACAATCTTTAATCTCCTGCACACATTTCTTTTGAGCCCTTTAAAAAAAAATGTTGGTTAACCCTTTCCTCCAGATATGCATTTTTATGCATGTGCAACAAGAGAAGATCCAGATCAGCCAGCACATCCGTGCCAACTGATCTGGTCCCAAGGTTATAAAGCTGAGCAAGGAAACCAGTCTCAAATCTCAAGCATCTGATTGGCTGAAATGGCGACTGGTCGCCATTTCAGCCAATCAGATGCTTGAGATTTGAGACTGGTTTCCATGCTCAGCTTTATAACCTTGGGCACTGCACTGGTAGTATTTTTGTCAAAAATAACCTTAATATGAATCAAAATGCGAACAGTTTAGGTCCTGATCAGATGACACAGATGTGCCAGCTGATCTAGATCTAAACTGTTCGCCCATACAATAAAGGTGTGCCTATGCAGGGAAGGGTTAAATCCCCTTAAAAATGATAAAATCGAGGGTTGCACACAAGACTGTCGTAACTACATTGAAATAAAGAAGGAGTTACGACAGTCTTGCATGCAACCCTCGAAATGTTTTATCATTAATTTGTTCATGTTCATTTTTTACATTTGTGATTATAAAAGCCATCTCGCACCTGGGGACTCGTGAATATATGACATTCTATGATCTACACAACTTAAACCACAAAGTAATGCATTAAAAGAAGTGCTTGTTTATCAGTTAAATCATCGATTTACAAAAATGTTGGAAAAAGCATGTTAAGAAAGACATGCATTCTAACATCAATTAAATATATTAAACATGCAAGCGATCATCAATCCTTACCAAGCTATTATTCCATGGCACGTCTTAATGCCTATTTATAAGCCCACTTAAAAGCCCCACTTGGATATTACAAATTTGCAATCACAGCAAATTTTATAAGAACGAAGTAAATGGGGTATCTTCCAAATGTTGTGCAGTACATAATGTACCATAACTTTAAATTTTCTGTTTTTATCCTTTGCTAACGGTCTCCAGATAAAAAAATTCTGCTAACACAGCAAATTTTAAATAAATGATTAGTTGTAAATGTTTTTTAACACGTACGTATAACTCTATCTGTGTTTGCAAAATTAATGCAAGTTAATTCACACTTCCACAAGGTACAAAATAATGATTACGAATAATTACTTAGCTGCATCATAAAATGACAACAAGTTATGCGCGAGAAGGCGTAATGTTGTGACCCGTACACTTCAGGTCATTGGGCTTAGACTAATCTCAAGGTTAAATGGTTGGCTATACCACTATTACATTGTAAATTACCAAATATGAATGAGTTATATGATGTCAACGTTGGCGAAGTGCCAGGATGGGCTTTTTAAGTATTTCAACGATACACCGGTATATCTACTTAAAATCGCAAGGAAAGCAAATAAACCTTGGATATATGACACTGAACTAGATCAGCAAAAAAAGCACATATCAAGCATTCTAAAGATCTTGAAATTTAGCAATCCACTCTGAGTAAGGAAAATTAATATTTTGTCTTTTTTTCTCCAAATGGTTTATAATTCTTGCTGGGTATATAATACTATATTTACTTAACATTCCCTATGAAAAGATTTGTTAAAGTTAAATTAAAGCTGATTAAATTGAAATATGGAATTTTAAAAGCAAACTTAAAATTGAATAAAAAGTTTGTGCATGAATAATAAAGAGTAAAACTGCCCCTTCCATTTATTGTATTTTCAATGTACATTGTACACTGCAAATTCAACAACTGATCAAAATTTTCAATCAAATGTAGGAAAATAAAAACAAATTATTTCTTAGAGAAATCACCACTTGATATATTAAAACTAAGATTTGATACTTGATAAAATTTGTAATAAACTTATAATATATATCCTTGACCCTTAAATATATATAAGGATTTTATCGCTTTGTGCTTATGTGTAGATCTGGATTAACTTGCACAGCTAGAGAAAATTTATACAGTAGCCGTACGTCCCAGACAAGTCAAAATGACGACTCGGGCTACTGAATGATTGTACGATATCTAGTCCCGGATAAGTAATTAAAAACACAATTACGTAAAATCCTCCAAAAGGGAAGTCAGTTATAAAATTTATAAATAAAATACACCCTTTTTCGAATTTTCGAACTCTTGTTCTTTGTCAAGATTAATACAAAGAATAATAATTTCTGTATTAATCTTGACAAAGAACAAGAATTTGAAAATTCGAAAAAGAGTGTATTTTATTTATAAAATTTAATTAAAAACACATGAAAACAGCTGGCTTATGCCAACAATCACATAATATTACACATTATCTTCAAGTTGAATAAACTGTTTATATGACTGACTGCATCCGACTGTCTAGTAGATGGTGGTCACTGTACTACCAGTGAACTGACAAATATATTAACATACAGTAAAACCACTCATTAAGACCACCCCGAAATTAAGACCACCTCGCTAATAAGACCACAGTTCTGATGTCCCATTTCACAGTTTTGCACTATTTTCTACCCCTATACAAAGACCACCGCACTATTAAGACCACTTTTTCTCAGTCCAAATTGTGGTCCTAATAGCGGGAGTTCACTGTATAACTCTTTGACCAGAGACTTTAACAATCCATCTGCCAAATCATTATCATGGTTTTCAACAACTCACTATTAGATATTGATTTTTATTCTAACCTACACCCTTTACTTCAATATTATGACAGACTTCCCGAAAGTTGAAAAAAAGTGTCAGACATTTGGTCAGACAAGATGTGAAAAACTATCTGACCGAAACAAATTCTGTCAGACCGAAACATGTTAAAAAGGTATAATAAAGTATTAGGAGTTCAAATTTTTGTCTGATAACATAAGAAAACATGTCTGACCGGCTGAAATTTTACCAGACAGGTCCTTCGGTCTGGCAACTTTCGGGAAGTCTGATTATTATGCATTTAATCACATGTGCAACCAGTGTAGATCCAGATCAGCCAAAACAATTGATTCTGTGCCATCTGATTGGAATCTTCAGTGTTCACTTTTCAGACAGAAATAACCCGGCTTATAAATCAAAAGGTTTACCGTTTAACAGTGCAGATACTGTGGCATGAATGTGGCAGCTGATCTGGATCTATGCCCAAGGTTATAAAACTGAGCATGGAAACCAGTCTCAAATCTCAAGCATCTGATTGGCTGAAATGGCGACCAGTTGCCATTTCAGCCAATCAGATGCTTGAGATTTGAGACTGGTTTCCGATGTCAGCTTTATAACCTTCAGTCCTACACTGTTCAAGCACACCATAAAGCCTTATAAAATATGAAGGAAATGATTAACAAGCATATTTCAAAAATTGACCTAATCCTACGCATCTCTGAACACCTTGGCAGCTTGGCTTTCTTCACTATTTAGTATTAGGTTTTTTTTCATCTCTTCTTACACATCATTTCCTTATAAAAGTGATATGATAGAGAAACACATGAAACACAATAATCTGTTTTATAAACCATGCAAGTACATTAAATTTATATGTACATCATAAACAAAATTCAGTCAGTCTAAATATAATTTATAGCTTCAACCTTATTTACATACTAGGGTAAAATAGGACACATTCTGCGCTTATTCAAGGCCATTTTCTCCATCTATTATCTCATGGTCCAAATCTAGATTGTAACTGTTGTATACATTTCAAATCAAAATAAACCTACATGTATATTGATTTGAAATTTTAATCTGCATTGGAATTGCTTGAAAATAAACTTTGCAGTGGTTCCATTTGACTTGGAGATCTATGACCCTTTGACTCTTAAATAAATTTCCAAAAAGCCTCATTTTAATCCCAGTGATTTTAGTTTAAGGGTTTCTATTTTCAAAAAGCCTCATTTTAATCCCAGTGATTTTAGTTTAAGGGTTTCTATTTTCAAAAAGCCTCATTTTAATCCCAGTGATTTTAGTTTAAGGGTTTCTATTTTCAAAAAGCCTCATTTTAATCCCAGTGATTTTAGTTTAAGGGTTTCTATTTTCAAAAAGCCTCATTTTAATCCCAGTGATTTTAGTTTAAGGGTTTCTATTTTCAAAAAGCCTCATTTTAATCCCAGTGATTTTAGTTTAAGGGTTTCTATTTTCTCAAATTAGACTTAAACAATTTATGACTTAATTGGAAGAATCTCATTAAGAATGATAAAACAATTATATTAACCCTTTCCTCCATATATATTATTACTAATATACACATTTCAATCTCACTAAAGTCAGATCTAACAAAATGTTAGATCTGATGACGGCCCGTAGATACCGTACATAAGCTTTAGCGGTTTTTCCCGATTTCTATTTTTAGAAATTATCAACACAGGAAGCATGATATACAGCGCTCGCAAAATGATCTGAAGATGTTATTACATCAGAAATAATTGCAGTACTACATAAACACAAAAAAAATCAGCAAAATATGTCTTACGCAGGCTCTCAACACTTTTTATGGTTTAATATAGAATGTTTACTTTCACTTTCGCGATTTTGTAGGCGACAATCTGATTGGTTCAAAAAGGTTTGTGATAAAAGCACGTTTTAGCTATTCGTCGTCAGATCCTGATAGCGTAGCGGTTTTCAGGATATGATTTTAATCAGATTGATACACATTTTTACGCATGTATGACCAGTGTAGATTCAGATCAGAAGGCATATCCTTCTGATCAGGATCTGCACTGGTCACATTTTGGTCCGAAATAACCAAACAAATAAAAAAGTAACCATTGTAGATCCTGATCAGATGGGGCAGATGTGCCGG